>PTEX01000033.1:5473384-5503602 GCA_003342815.1 Eudromia elegans
TTAATCATTAACGGCCGCCGGGGTCCCGCCGCGGCCGTTGGGGCTCGCTGTGCCCATGGCCGGGCCGCCCCGGCCCCCCGAGCCCTCCGCCATGGCGGGGCTCGGTGCGGGCGCCTCGGGGGCAGCGGGTGCGCGGCGGAGCGAGCGGCCTGGCGAGGCGGCTCGGGGAGCCCCGCGCTGGTTTGTGACACTTGAAATGCTGCTGCTTTTCCCTTTTGGCAAGAGTCACGTTTCCTGGATTCCTTTCAGAACTCTGGACAGGTTCTGGCACACACTGCCCTGTGCCGTTTGGGGGCTGCTCTGCTCAGACCTCCGTGTTTTTCTCACGGCCCCTACGTATTCGAGGCAGAATACGTAGGATTCTAGTGTGTAGCATCCCTGACACGCAGGTTGCTAAATTCCTTGTCAGGTCATCAGTCCTTGGCATCACTCGTTTGGGTTGAGCAGGGTGCTTTGGGATGTGGCCAACAGGGATCGGTGTTTCCTCCGTGTGCTAAGGAGAAGGATCTCCCATGGCGTTGTCTTTTCTGGAAATACGAGGTTAAATGTGACATTCCTTGTGAAGGGACAGGGCTCTCCCATGCCTCAAAATACCTCCACCTAAGCCAACAGGTTTACCACCATGATCAACACTGATATTAACTCAGTGGGAGGTCGGGTTCAGGGACCAGGTCGTTTCTGCCTTGGGGTAGTCCCTTCCTGTCCCTTATGAGGGCCGGGCACTGCTCTGATTAGCTTTACCTAAAATCAAGGATGAATTTAAGGGCTTCTTTGGTACATAGCTTTCCTGGATGTTGTAATCCTTTCTGGCTCACACAGGCAGCCGTCCACTTGTTCTTCAAAGCCAGTAAGATTGCCATGTGCTGTGATCAGCTTTGTATAAAACCAAGCATATATTCGCAGTGGGAAAGAAAGAAAAGCAGATAGAGCTGTGCTCCTAAGTAAACATGCAATGTTCAAAGCAGGCATGAAAATAGGTACCTTCATCCAGAGCCACAGGACACTGGCAAGCATATCTGTTCTAATAGATACAGGTGAGTTTTTAAGTAACATACAACTAATTAAATGGAAATTACTCTCCTCTGATGACAATGTTCTTTAATAAACTCAAAACATTTCAACATGTTTCTACATGAAATCATTGACGGTGAAAGTAATAACAGGAAAAGATCAACCTGGAAGTGAAGGAAAATTCTGTCAGTTTGAATTGTTTACTGACAGCAGTCAAAGAAAGCCTTTTGCTGTAAAATCTATGTGAAGTTTGTGATTGGTGCTGGGTCTCTTTGCAGGCTTATAAGGACTGCTGCTCAGCTGAGCCTATAACTGTTTTCATTGTGGTCCAGTCCCTCCTAGTAGGAGGAGGGAGAAATAGGTGTCCCTCCCTGCTCATAGTTTTACAGGATAGAAAACCTTTTTAGTAGCACACATTTCTTTCAGTTCAGGGCAGTCTGCATTGTGTCTTATCCTCTATCACTTCTGCTGGCTGACTTTTTTTTCCTTTTGCTGATTGTTTTTTTCTTCATTCTGTCAGTTTCGATTCAGTTTCAAATCCTACTGTATGATTATGTATGAATCCTGCTGATTACAGGTAGGTGTATGTAACTTAGCCAAAGAAACAGCAACTTTAGAGCATCTTAGTTCATATTTCACTTAAATGTAGATATTTACACAAGTGATGTAATAAGAAAGAAAATTGTTTCCCAAAAGCTACCCCAGATTATTTCATCTGTTTTTCAAACCAACATGGCTGAGAAGAGCTAATTTTTAAGTTTTAAGGTAACTGAGAACACAGAGTTCTCACTCCCTATGGTAGTCAAGGGGTTAGTTTATGCTGAACGGTGCCTGATGCATAGGGATGGGAAATACTCTTTGGACATTTCCTGACACTGCCTCCATAAAGTACTGTATGCTGTTTGGAGCTGAGGTTCAGGGTGCTTTGTGCTAGACAAGGGTATTATTTTTCTTTCTCATCACTAATTCCACATTTGAGGTTTTGGAGTCTATATTCTTTGGTGCATTCTGCAGAATAAAGTGAACCAGAGGGCACTGGAACCTCTTACTCCTACACTCCCATCCTGGGAATGAATAGCCACCTCACACTCTCCATTTATGAGATTCCTGCAGCACTTCTGAATAACAGCCCTATGTGTTCTTGCTTTTGCTGCAGCAAGGGAGAGGCACCCAAATCTGAGTCAAGCAGATGGTCTTAGTGCCTTTTTGGACCCCCAGTTGCTTGGGTAGACAGTCATGGTCAAGAGGCAAGATTTTTGCCCTCTTTTTTTCAGAGAAGGCAGAGTGGGTTTGGATGAGGGTTTGGATGCAGAGAATGGCTAGTTGGAGCTCTACAGAATAAGACATACAGTGCTGCAGGTGCTGATGAATTTCAGTATCATTTGATATTTTGTGCACTGAGAATGCAGATCCTACCATGATACTTCTTATCAAGTGAAATCTAGATGCCATTTGAAATCAAACTGTTCTACCAGATCCATTCACAGAATTTCTTTATTCTCCAATCAAAAAATTGCATTTCAGATTTTTTTTTGTTTGGTTGGTTTTTTTGTAGAAGTCATCATATTTGCTTTGTCCCTGGACAAGAAGCATGGGTTATATGTTGTCTAAATTTGTCTCAGATTTATGAGTCTAATTTTGTCACCTCAATCTCCCTTTGTAAACAGAGAGGATAAAAAGGAGTCTCACAGGGATAAATCATACCAACTACATTACCCTGCTGGAACAAATCATCTTCTGGAGAATCTATTTCTCTTTCTTGTCTGTAGTGGGATCCTAGGAAGTCTGGATGGAACTCTCCAATACATGTACTCTGCTGCAGAGTAGAGTAATTGTCTATAATTTACATATGAAATATATTTTATATCTGCAGTCAGATATTACACCATTTTGTCTTGCTGCTTTGTTCTTTCAACTGTTTGCTAAAGCAGCACACAGAAACCAGATATTTTCAGTTCTGTTTATATCAACATGACTTGCCAATAATATGAGAGATTTTGTGCGTTGAACTGAAAAAAATATTTTGAAGATAAATGAAGCAGTAGAAACACAATTTATTATTGATCTGTTCCTGTATAACTTCATGATGTTGACTTAAATGTTGGAAACTGTTTCACCTCATATCCTCCCCAAATAAATCACCTGGCCAGAGGCTGTTATATGGTTTTGGTGTCGTGTCTGGATCGTTTGGTATACTTTAGCACCTACTTCTCTCCAAATGCACTTACAGATCTCTCAATGTACATGTTATGCTAATTCCATGTTTAAGGGAAATGGCCAGATCCACAGTGGCATAGATTGATGCAGTTCATTGCTTTCAAAGGACTTTTGAGATTTTACGCTACTAGAAGTTCTAGCCAGTTATATAGGTGCAGCTTATCAAAGATCCATAAAGCTACGCTTATTTTTGATTGTTGCTCTATAGCTACTATAAAGTGAAGCCATCTTCAGCATTCATCAACATGAACAGGAAACAAAGCCTCATTTTTGTGCTTTGAATTCAATTTCAGTAATATTCTATCAATTAAAATGAAATCAGGTTAGAAATTAGGATGCCTTTCCCATTTGTTGTCTTGCCACAGCTCTGACTTTATATTTTGAGAATATTTTCCTCATATACGTTTACCAAACATCCTTGCACATTCAGCATTGTCACTGTAAATATCCTTTCAAAGAGAGAGATCCAGAATTATGTTTTTGATCACTCTAATTTCTTTAGAGAAATAATCTCTCTATGAATTATTGGTCAATGATTTTAAGCATTATCCATAAATTTAGATATTTTGCTTCCAAATGTTATTCAGTCATTCCCTTTGTGATAAAGTAATTCTAGTGATGTCTTTAGGTTATTGTTTACAATGTGAACGTTGTCTTTGCACAGTTATCGTAGCTTTTTCTTTCATCTTTCCAAAGATGCTTGTACCTCATCAGCTTATTCTAAATAATTTCTCTAGAAATATTATTTATTTGTGGTGTCACTGGCTGTGTGCATGCAACCAAATGAAGCCTTGTAGAGAGCAAAGGGAAGGGAAGAAGGCAGCCATCAATATTTTAGCACATCTCTAACCACCTATATTATATCAACCAGAGCTTTTTTTGTTTGCTTTCATAATACTGACAAACTTTCCCAAAGCAGATGCTGTAAACCTTATTCTGCTAGCAATTATATGAGCAGTGTCAGATCTGCAGAAGTAGAGGCTTGTGTGACAAGCTAGTTCACCACAGAAGCTCAAGAACCCCTTTGTGAGGAGTGAATATCACCATCTACATCCAGTAGATGGTGATATTTAATAATGTATTTCCTGCTCTGCCTCTAGCTGATAAAACCAGATATGCCTGTCAATCTCTTTTCGTCCATGGGTGGTTTGCTTATCTGCTGTTCTGAAAATATTTAAAGGAAAGCCATTCTGTTTAATGTAGAAGTGGGAACTTTTGTTTTTGTCTCCATTCAAAAAGCATATTGCAAGAGAAATAAACCATTGTTATACGCCCCTTCACAGTTTAGATTTCTCCAACCTCTGCAAGCATAGGGAGCTTCTATGGGCCATATATAATCAACCATAAACCATAGGTGGGGAGTTTATAGTCTAATCTTGGATGTCTGCATGGATGTAAAAAACTGCTTCTCATTACTTCTCCAAGGATTTCCTGTTAAGACAGTTATTTCAGGTTACTTCTCTTGATTTCTGTCTTTCTTTTCCTTTTTTTTTTTTTTTTTTTTTTTTTTTCATTCTCTGAGGGAAGTATTATTTTTCCTTTGCCAAATTATGTGAAAATATTTATGTTCATTGTGTAAGTACATGCTCCTACAAGCTTGAAAACGGAACAGCCACTTCACTACTGGTGTATTTGCAATATGCTTTGGTGGACAGCGTTTGTGGAAAGGAAAGTAAGGAGACCAGCTGACTTTTTCACTGGGCAACTGTATAAATATCTTCAGTTTCCCCGAGAGTGATCCAAGAATAGAACTGAGATAGAGGATGTCTTCACCCTTGGAAAAGTGGTTTTGAGAGTTTTGTAGATACTCTGAACGCTCTATTTTCAATACTTTTTCTTGTATATTTAACCTCTCTGCAAATAACCACTAAATAGGTGTTTACAGAGACAAAGCACTAAAGTGAGGGGGGCTATTCTTTGTGTGAAGCCAGGTGCTGAGGGCTCTGCCACCAGTTGAGTACAGCTCCTTGAAAGCCCTGTATGCTGTCACAGGCAAGACTGCTGAAAGCACGGGTTACGTTTTCCCTTTCCATGTCTCTGGGTTCCCCCTGCTCCTAGCCACTTGCTCCTGCTGCTAGTCTTGTGCTGGCTTCAGCATTAGTCCAACAGCTCTGTGAGCTGGTTTAACTCTAAAATTACAGAAAACAGACCCAGCAGTCACTGAATAGTTTTCTAACATTTCAATGTGTTAAATCAGCCAGTGAGCTGGTGAGTGCCAGAGAGAGGGCGGGAGGATGCAGCTGGAACTGAGGGAAAGGGAAGCTGGCCTGAATAGGACTGAGGCTGCAGCCAGTAGCGTGTGTGCGAGTCCAGGGCGGGGAAACAAGGACGCTCTGCAGCAATAAACTGCCAGCTCTGCTTGCCTGCCTGCACAGCTGCAGGCCTGGTCACACTTGCAACTGGTGATGTGCATCTGGCAAAAGATGCTTATAAGACTTCTGCAGGCTTTCCTGGAGCTCGACTTTCTCCCTTTTACAGGATTTTATCGATATTCTTGCTGCTAGGCACAAAGAGAAGCATTCTGGATCAGGAACTTTTACATGGTGTGACAATGTATTTAAATTTGATGTCTTCTGCTTTGGATATTTCTGTTAAATAAAACATCTTTTAAATTTTTTTTTTTCCTCAAATTGGTTAGCCAAAGTCTACCCAAAGCCCATTGAAGTTAGGGACAAAAATTGCCTTCTATTTGAAGTTGGTCAGGCCCTAAATTAATCTGAAAGCAAGTGCCATCATGCTCTGCTTCCATTTTTATTTACTTCCATTGGTAGCATATGCTCATTATTCTTTTGCAGGGCTTGGGCTTTGAGTCTGTTCCCAAAGAGGAAGGAGATTCAGGCAGTAGTCTGACTCTGAGCTGTAATAATTCCATCAAGACTTTTCTCAGATCATGGATCAACTGTTTGCTATCATCTCTCACTGATAGTGACTAGCACAATGGTGCTTGCCAGAAATATATACACAGTAGTCAGTTATTAACAAACTCTGGGACACAAGAGAGAAAATTATGATATCTTTCTGCATGGTTTATTTGGGCAATATTTTCAAAAGTTATTATTATGTATATTATATTCAGTGATGGCTAATGTCAGAGCAGTTCAATGTCTGATCCAAAGGCAAAATCATTTTTTCACAATGGTCTCAGTTGGCCCTTGTTTAGGCCCTCATTTGCTAATTAAATGATAGATAAAAGCTCAGTTCATGTGTACAGTTCCGGGAGCACTGTGCTCTACATAACATCACAGGTTCTTTCTAGCAACAGATTCTGAAAGAAATCTGATACCCACATCACAAAAGCAGCTTGGAGCTCCTCTGTGTGAAGCCTCCCCTTCCTCAGAGGACTGAGTGGTCTGAGCTGGTATCAGTGGCGTGTGTTCGGTCATGCTCAGGCTCCTGGTAGGCAGCCCCCTAGCCACCTCCCTGCTGACAAGTGGGTAATCTTGCCTGCTTCCTACACGCCTAAGCAGGAGGTTTCGTATCTCCTCAGCCGCAGCCAGCCTTGTCTGGTCCTTTCCTTTACCTGGAACACCCTCAACGCCACCTGTTCAGCCTGGGAAATGTTTTGGAAACAGCAGAGAGGTCTTTGCTGTGTCTCTTATCAACAAAACAAGTGAACAGAACATTTGTGCAGGATTTAGCTGTGGATCCATTACAGTTTGAATTCGTGTACTTGCAGGTAATGGTGTCTGAAGGCATACTATACTTTAAAGTGTTTTTCTGTTTTAATTCCAAAATCAATCTCATAACAAAACAAGGCATTTGCGGTGGTTTGATTGTACCTCAACTCTTGAACCGCAGCAGTGATTTGTAAACTGTTTCAATTCAAGTCTTGAAAGTACACAAAAATGGGTTTACATATGAGCAGTGATCACCCAAAATTTTACCTGTCCATACACTTTCTGACAGTGCTTTGATGGAGATATTTTTGTTGCTTGATGAGAAAGGAAGGGTTGTGATGATGGTACTCAGCTAAGGGTCCTAGAGCAGACAGATTTTTTTGCTTACTCTCAGGTTCTCTGATGTGCCCTTGGAAAAGTCACCTGCTCTAACTGTAAAATAAAGAGTTCCTTGAGTTCAGTTAGCCTGTAAATCTTTTGATGCAGGCATTTTTTCCTCATTATGCATAGTAATCAGTGTGCTATTGCCTTATCCTCAAAATCTCAAACTATTTAAGTATTATCAGTAATAATATAAGATGATATTTATGAAAATAACAATTACAAATCTTTTGCCCAGGTAAAAGAAGACTTTTTTTTTTTTTAAATTAAGAAAGTTTTTCATGGCTATTCGATATAACTCTTATATTATTCTCCACAATACTCCACAACAGATTATAGATAATACTTTTATTTCAACAGTAGTGGAATCCCATAATTAACTTTGCTGATCACATAATATTTATTTGTTTTGAGGGGGAAGGGAAGGAAGGGAGCTCAAAGACATAATACATGATAGCAAAGATCAGCTTTGGTATCTTTGTCTAGCTACATCTTTAGTATTTTGAGATATATATGTATATAAAAGCTTACAGAGAACAAACATGGATTTTTCCACTCGTTTATCTAAATTCCAATCAAATACTGTTGCCACACTTCATTAAAAACAAGGCACTTGGATATGTACTGTTTACAATTTGGAAAAAGACATAAACAGATAGAATAAAGGCTAGAAGTGGTGAGAAGAGGAAAACTCTCATGAGAGTGAGGTTCCTGATGAGAAGCGCCGTAGATAGTTTCTCCTTCAAAGCATTTTGTGTGAAACAACTCTGACCTAAAATTCACCTGTGACTGAATCCTCAAATCCTCTATTAATGTGATTCTTAAAGGGTACTTTCAGGAATTACTTATAAATTTTCCATGGCATAAGTTAGTTTTCAAATAAGGATATTATTTGTAAAGGGGCGTAGATGAAGCTATGTGTTTATGCACAAAAGGGGCCATCAGAAAGATGGCTAGAATCAGTGTCTCCGCATTGGATCCTCTGACGCATAATTTTACAATTAGAGAATGTGAAACTGAGATGTTTTCACTTTTTATTTCTGCTTATCTGAAAGAGCAAATTTTATTTTGCTAAAAAGGCATTCTTTAATGAGTGCTGTGCTTCCATTTTGAACTTCTGTTCAGTCTGTATTTTCTGATTAGGCAGTGTTTACTACACCAGAAGAAGAAGGGTGACTCTGAGCCTAGAGTCAGAAGGCAACTTCAAGGAACCAGAAGCAGAGCATCCTATGCAAAAGTTCTGGAGAAAAGTTCACTGGTTCCTAGTGAAGGCCATTGTGCAGAGATGAGGAGGCCCAAGATGGTCATTCTAGCAGTGCTTTTTTTGTTATTCTATTATAGCTGAGTTTTTCTGGTTGAAAGAGGAAAGATGTGACACAGCAACCACTGTTTGGCTCAAAGTGTCATATTGGCAACTAGGGAAAAATGGTTAGATCCAGTTCACTTAATCATCTACCTCTCCTGAATGGTGTCACAAAGGAAAAAAATCGTTCTGCCTCACTTCAGACCTCACTGTTTTAAAAAGAATTCTGTCAAGGTCAGAATTGTGTGTTATTAAAAAGTCCATTTCAGACTAATACTTCGAGCACTTTGTGTCGGTATTGGTAGGGAAGGGATCTCTTTTGCTTCTAGTGTTAACAGTGGATGAGTCATTTAAGTATCAAAATAAAGACCATATAATAATGTGTACTAACAAGTTGCACTTCTGATGATGATTTTTTTTTGGATTTGTGCAAAGGAAATCATAATCGTGCCGATGTACTCTAGGAACATTTAAATACAAATAAAGCAGTCTGAAACTGGTATTTTAACATGACATCTCATTGACTCAGTAAAATCTTGTGTTCTATTGAAAAAAAACCCGTATGTAATAGCTCTAATCCAGCCCATCAGAAAATATTGAACATTGTGATCAAAATACATGATCTGTAGAATGACAGGTGCTGGGAGGAATAAGGAACTGTTTGATGTGCACAAATCAATGATGTGCCAGAAGTGCTAGAATAAAATAAAAAAGTTATAGTCACAATAAAATAATTACGTAACATTATTTTCCAAGACCTTGAGAGTTAAACAAATTACATTGTATCTGAATTTGTATTCAATGTTCCTATGTATGCTGCATAGCTAAATATGATAGACCCACAGTTATAGCTGGAGAAGATCCTGTCTTATTTCAATCCTGAAGAGTACTGAACCATTTAGTGAAGTCAACATCCCCTGCAGAACCAAGCCCTGAATCACTCTCGGAAAGGAATTCAGTTTTATGTTTCCTAATTTGTCACTAATGAAATGAGATTAACTCTTCATTATGAGTCATGTAAAAAGATTTTTTTTTCCATTAAGTGAAGATGTATTCACAACTCCTAATGACTTAAATGCCAGAGAACCATCATCTTCATCCTCATCATGTTTTCTGTTATGCATGGTTCACAACTTTTGAATGCTTGTGTTTGAAAATCATTAAATTACCTTTTAAAATAAACATTATCTCAAGAATCTGGTGCACACACAGTGATAATTTAGTTTAGCCAACTTCTTAGGCAAATATAGGTTAAAGAATTTTGCATCCATATAAACAAGAAAACCTTTTTTCATAGTACTTAGAGAAGGTAATACTGTCATTTCAAAGTACTTGAGGTAGATGAAGGATTTTAAATGTTTTCAATGTTTTGAACATTGAAGTTGTTATTAGTCCATAGTACAACTTTGCCATTGGTTATGAAATCACAGATGTAATTTCCTTTAAGATCCTTTAAAATCAATAATTTAAGTTTATATTTTGATTTCTTAGGCTGCCTCACAAATATAATTTTCTATATCACTAGCGACAAAGTGAAAACAGAACTTCCCCAGTGAGTGATGGAAATCTATGTAAACAAATTGGAATGTCAAAAGAAGGAAACCATACTGCGTTAAAGGTAAGAACAAAACAGATGGAAAGAAGCACTGCATGCAGCAGCCCTAATCAAGCAGCTTAATGAATTTTTCCTCCTTTTTTTTTTTTTTTTTTCTGACTCTCTGGATTACAAAGTTGATGTAAAACCCTTTTCTGTAGAAGCATTGGAAGTTTTTAGAGTAACATAATACTTTTTTCTTTTTTGCTTAATTTTAAGGTTTTTAAGTGATCCACTTAACAGAAAATATTATTAAAATAGGTGTATTTAGAAATAACTAAATGCAAACTTCAAATAAAAATCTATTGACTTCCTATAAATTCATGCAACTTCTGGCTTTTAATTTGAAAATATTCATTTAATCAAAAAGGTTACAATGGGCGTATCTAAAAACTACAAAAAAAAAAAGGCAGAAAATCTGTTCTGGAAAGATGTAACGAGCTATGAAATTCCCATAGGTCAAATTTTTTTTTTTGCTTTTTTTTTCCCCTTTTTGTCCTTGGGTGACACTAGTCAATTCTTGCAGCCTTTTTGTTAGCTGCTAAACAAGTTGTTTCATCTTCTAATGAATGAAGATAATGATAGTTGTTCTACTACGTCTTGCTTGAAGGACTGGATATTTGCAAAGAAATGTAATGCCAAATTAAAGATCGATGAGGTTTTGCATACCTCCAGCTACTTCATGTTATATTTCTAAAGAATTTGTGTGTTCAGAATGCTTGGAGATGTTTATGAGATTAATGAGTTTAACTATTTTTGTGGTATGTCTTTGAAGAGAATTTCTTGTCAGTGAGCAGAAACAACCTAGAAGTCTTGCTTCCTGTGTTTGGATTAGCCAAGATCGGTAACGCAATAGTATCCTTTGTATGAGCTCTCCTTAACTACAGATCTGCTGGAGGAAGTTTGTAGGTTGGTATATTATTCTACAAGTGCTGAAGAATGATCTTTTCAGAAGGAAATATTCTCAACTGCTTTAGTTAGTTTAATAATTTGTTGCTTTTTTATTTTGTTTTTGTTTTTTACAGTCTTTAACTCTGAAAGCTGAAGTCAGTGTCCGGAGTGCATTCTCCTCTCTGCAGATTTGCTGTTTGGGGTTCTTTGCCTTATCTGAAAGGAATTTTTATGACTGTCACCTGTTCTGGCTGTACTTGCTTTGGAAATGTATGTTTACTTTTATAACATGAGCTATTAAACCTTG
This sequence comes from Eudromia elegans, assembly GCA_003342815.1. Classification (NCBI taxonomy): domain Eukaryota; kingdom Metazoa; phylum Chordata; class Aves; order Tinamiformes; family Tinamidae; genus Eudromia; species Eudromia elegans. The sequence continues at coordinate 5,484,706 of PTEX01000033.1, forward strand.
TAAGGTGAGCTCTGATCTTTTAAGATCTGGAAAGAAAAACAAAATATTAAAAAAAAATCTAGAATAAAAGATAAAAACCACAACCTTGATTCAACTGTCAAAAATCACAAAACCATTTGAGAATTGAAGCTGCAGTATCAAAAAGTTAGAGTCAGCTTTTAAAGACATTTAAGTAACTTGAACTGAACTAACTAGGACATGGAAACCGATTTATCTGTAGGATGAAATTGAGCAAGTTCAGGTTTTCCAAACCTGTGTGCTGAAGTTCTCATTCCTCGCCTGCCTACAGAGCTCCCTACAGCTACGTTTGAGGGCTCAGCCTCTTGTACAGAGAAAGAAATTTAGGCTCCCAAAAATGGGGTTCCCCAAAAGCAGAAAGCTGAGGTAAAACTGTTGATTGAGTAGGCAATAGGAAATAGTGAGAAGAGTCTCAAATTCCGCTAAGCTCCTCCACAGTTCAGCACCTCTGGTCAGCACCCTTGCCCCAAAACATTGCTGGAAGTCATATTATCTTTTTCTGTGTTCAGTGAGTTAGTTTTCAGGGAGAAGATAAAGCCTCTGGGACCTGCTCAGACCTGTGATTTCAAGGCAGTTATTAGAAGAGCGTGCTAGTGAAATCAGGGCAAAGGAGAAATAATATTTCCCTGGGATGCTGTTCTGGGTCCAGTCAGTCAGCACATCTGGGAAACCTGGACTCTTGTTTTCTCTTCCAGCCAAAGGTATTTTAATGCTCGCTTTCTGCAAGTGATGTCCCTGCTGTATGTTGAGGAAGTGTAGCAAGTAAGTTCTCATTCTTTCTCGTACTAGTATTTGCAAAGAATAATTAGAAGCTTATTTGAGTCTGAGAAAATACAAACATTTCCCTGCTATCCATTTGATTTTTTCATTGCAAAATGATTTTTGACTCTATATGCATTAGAGTATTAAAGAAAACAGCACCTCTGCTCTCAACTCAAAAAGCTGTAGAAACAAGATGTTATTCCCCCTTTACAACACTAGTGAACCAGAATTGCTATGTCATATAATCTATGACAGAATAAACATTAGAGATGCATGAATATCTCTAATTGTATTGACTACCACTCTTTCTGAGGCTTCCTAGGGCTGTCCTGACTTCTAGGACTGAAGGCTAAATGCAGCATGAAAGCACTCCGTTATGAAGATTTCCAGTATCTCATTTTTTAACCAAAAGTGCTCCAAATACCGTCTGCACAGAAGAGAATTCATCTTTTAAGGAATATCAGGCAACACATGTAACCTTGTTGTAACCTTGTAGAGAAGATAGAAGACTCAACCCACCAATCATGTCACTGCTAATCATAATCAATGTTTCCTGCTCTGGGTGTAATTTGCTTGGCTTCAGGCTCATTGTCTTTATTGGTTTACATGTGATCTATGATATGGGTGTCTAGGTCAAAATGAAATGGCTCCATACTCTTGAATCTTAATCATAAGAGACCATGTAAAATATTGTTTCAAATTACTTATTGGTTAAATCACTGGGAACAGGCACACACTGATTTACATTCAGTATCATGTGTTATTGTACTTTCACATGTGTTTTCCTTGATATTTCTGGGTTTGGGAATGTTCCCAGACTTTGCTCATAGTCACATATTGAGCTTCACATTTGATTCTATGTTTCTTTTTGTAGATTCATCTTCAGCTATCCTATCAGTCTCGGTTGTGATGAACATCAGCTCCCATGGGCTTTAGTAAGACCTTCAGTGAGGCTACCAGAGAGCCTTTCAAACATGCAGCTTACTGTCCCAAAAGAAAGACAAACTGAGAGGTGGCACTACTGCCCAGTGCGATGACATGGATTCCATATCATCTTTTCAGAAGGGAGGAGACAGCAGTAACAGGTATTTATACTGAAATGCTCTGTGCTTGGTTAAGGCTTGTGCAACCTGCTTCAGTCAGAGTTCTCTGAAAAGAGATTAACAGACACCTCATATATGGCTAAACTTGAAGGCTGATGGGAACACACACTGCTTCTTGAGCTCTGGTAGTGCACCAAAAGAGTAAGATATGTTTCTCTTTTGGAGTCCTTGTTTACACTGACACCTAGATTAGTTTAACTGTTTTTCTCTTCCCTTGTTTTTGTGTTATTTATTACCTGAATCCAAACACCTTATTTAATCTGGGTGTTCATCACAAGTTAAGGACAGTAGCTGTTCTAAAGCGTTTACAATGTAAATAGAAAGAAAGAAAGAACTGTTCTCCCTGTTTTGTAGATATTATATGAATCAAAGGAAGATTAAGCCTAGAGTTTCAAAGCATTTTGGCTCTTATTCTTTTCTGAGAAAATTGGAACCTTTCAGAAATTTTTCTATAAATGACAAAGTAGGAATGGAAGGTCATGGTAGGCATCTGTGCAGAAGAGATGCAAAAAGTCAGTGTTAGAATGGACAAAATAACACATCCAGACCGAGAGTTTAAAAGAATGACTCTTCTTCCTTTCTCTGTGGCTTAGTTCTTCTGCTAGGACAATCTGAGGAGACAGTGTCCCTCCTAACTTACACAAACATGACCTTATGTACAGGTGGCAATGTTTTATTCAAATATTACTGGGTTCTCCAGACAGGGTAGTCTCCCTTGTGTCTGGCAGGTCTTGGTAGATGTGCTTGTCTAGCTCCACTGAATAACAGCCAGAATAGCCAAATCGCTTCCTTCTTTCCCTTCCTTTTTTGCATATGCCTAGAGGATGATGTAGCTCTGTGCTGTATGTTGTTTTGCAAACAGAGCAATTTCTGTTAAAAACTAACTCATTATCTAAAGACAACAGCAAGAATAAAAAGCTTAGCCAAAATCTTGAGGTCTGTTTCCTCCACAATGTAGACCCTCTTTGTTTGACTGAGCTCTTCCCAGTTACAAAATCTTCTTCTGCACAAAGGCCAGAAGTCAATCAGTTGTAGATGCTGCAAAGAGAGGAGATGCAGATAGTCCATTTACAAAATTCACATTCTCTGAGCGCACTCAGTTACTCAAGTCTCTCTTGCTTCTCTTAAAGATATAGCACTGTGGAGACTTAGAATAGGTATGATGCTGCTATCCAAAATATACGGTCTTTGAGTTTAGAAGAAGAAATTTCCAGATTAGTGCTGATTTTGGCAGATCTGTCTTCCAATGCCCACCTATTCTAATCCTTCTCAAAGGGAAACAGAAGTCCAGATGGAAGAAATAATTAGGCATTTTGGTGTGGTGGCATGTAGCTCTGGGACATTCAGATAAACTAACATCCATACAAGAGATCTCCATACAGATCATCGAAAGCTTCTCAGAATTCATCTGTCATTCTCAGAGTATCTTTGGGTTTGGCAGGGTTTTTTTTCTGCTTTTGCACAGCCCCATAAACTCTGCTTTCTAGAGACAATGATACTTCTTGAATTCCCATGAATCGACTCTCCTTCGTCTGTGGTTTTTTCGTATGTTTTTATCCTGGGAAAAAAAAAATCTATACAGGTGACTATGGCAGATGTTACAGTAATACATCACTAAACTTCAAGAAAAGAATGCTTTGGACTACAGGCTTATTTTTGTTAGTTAAGTATCAATGAAAAAGAATTACTTGCCAACACTTTTAATTCTGTGGTATTAGACTACGCTGATCTCAATAAAGTTCCTACGTATTTACCACCAGCAGCAATAATTGCTTGATAGCAAAAAATAACAACAACAACAACAAAACTCCCTGTAAATATATTTTACTCAGTGAAATAAATGCAATGCAGCTGAATTTAAGGCATACCTCATTTCATGGTGTTTCTATAAATAACATGAAATTATGCACCAGTTATATGTGATGTTTATTTTGTCAACTTCCACTTTCCAAAGTGACTAAGTTAGGATTTTGATTTCTACATTAAACCCTCTTCTATAGATATTATTTTTTTGTTTAGCTGGCCAGATTAGATTTTCTTATGTGCTTCTAATAATAAACTATAGCAAACTTCAAGCCTGGACTTATCAGAACTGTATTTCAATTGATTCCTTAATGTGATTAGTGTGCACTTAATGTAAGATCCTTAAAAGTTACATTCCATATAGCTGCACAGTACTGATCATTGCTTGTGGCCTGTTTGAAGAAATAACCAGTTTATGACTTAATCCCATAGGAATTCATTTTGTCAGGAGGTTTAGAAGCAGTTGCCTACTAAAATCAGGGAAAAGGAAACTCCAGATTAAGTGCAGCCAGACTTTAGAGTGCACTTCTTGGGTGGAAAGGAATGGGAACCCTGACAGGGAAGGACTGGCCAAGTCTTAAGAGATAGCTGAGAAATGTGGTCTAGTTGAGATTTGTGAGCACAGATTCAGAGTTGATTGTTCCCACTTTCTGCATCCTTCTTCAGGAGCTGGTGACTGCCCTGTGAGCCAGAAACTACCAGACATGGTAGTTTAAACAGACAGGCTGTTTAAACACAGAATAGTTCTAGTTTGCACCACGCAAATGAAGGTGAACCATGACATCGCCATATCAAATATTTATGATTAAACAGGAATAAAAGTTGCAATTGCCATGCAAACATACCTATGCAAAATATTTTGCTAGTGCAGCTCTTAATTCAAGGTCAGAGTTTGATTGCACTTTTGTTTGTATAAATCAAGAGGAATATATTTGAAATAAGTGGAATTTTTCACTGAATCACAGAATCACAGAATGGTTGAAAGCGACCTCTTGAGATTAGAAGGTTGGAAGGGACCTTGGAAGGGACCTCTAGAAATCATCTAGTTTAATCCCCCTGCTCCAGCAGGGACATCTAGAGCACATGGCACAGGGTGGCTCCCAGGCAGGTTTGGAAGATCTCCAGAGAAGAAAACTCCACAACCTCTCTGAGCAGTGTGTTCCAGTGCTAATTTTTACAAATCATTGTAACTCTTATCACAATCTGCCCATAAATGCTTGTCATTGGATATATAAAGAAAGTGTATTTTCTTTAATAGCTGTTTACTATCTGCCCTGAACTGTCAGCAAGGGTATCACATGGAAAGAAAGAAAGAAAGCATATGAAAGCAAGCTGCTGTATTTAAAAAAGAGGCTGAATCGTAACTCTACTGGAAATTAACATGCATCTTTGCAATATCTCCATTGCAAAATAATATTCTAAGTGCGAAGAGCATAGTGAGAAAAATGCAAAGTACATTGATTCAGATCAATAATATAGTATGTATTGTGTTTATCAAAAAGAATATGTAACACACATATAATTTCTCTTTCATTGGTTACAAGAAAATGCTGCCTGAGTGAAAATCTCTGTGTTGCAAACCCCAGCTTGCTTGTAATACAGAGACAATCAGCTCTATGACTGACCCCATTCCTTTCAGAGCGGTTTGGCACTCTACCAAAGAAACCAAAATGTAAAGTTATTCTATGAAAATAAAGAAATACATTTCCCAATGCCCAGAAAGAAAAGAGTGATTTTTTTAAAATAATCTTTGTCTCATGTCAGTTGGTCTAGTTTGGCACCATCAGTCACTTTTGTCTGTGAAAGAGATATGCTCACTTGGAGTTTATAAAAGCTGCTAATCCAGAGTCTGCTTCTTTATTGTACTCCTCAGTTCCCTACTGCCACGGCGTCAGATTTTACAAGTGAGATTCCTGTGAATCTGTGGCCAATAATGGCACTGAGGAGAGGTGCCTCTGGATTCTTCCAAAGCACAGTGTTGGCCACACATGTCCTTGTGTCCATTGCCAAAGGGGAAAGTAGTGTACTCCACCATTTCAACAAATAGGATCTATATTATATTTCTTTTTCTTTTATTTTTTTTTTCATTTTTTCTTTTTTTTGGCCTTTTGGATTAGCAAGCAGCAAACAAAGCCTGGCGTATCATATAGCACCTGATTCTAATGATTTTTACCCAGAATTCACCCAGTGAATTTACTAAGAGTTGTGAATGAAACAGCAAGATTAGCTTGTCCAAATAATTTTTTTTTTACACGGAGATTAAAATAAATAAATAAATAAATAAAATATTCCAAGAAATGCAACCTTTTGATAGCTCTTTTTTTTCAGATCAGAGCCTTGTCAAAAGTCCACCATACTAAAAGGGTCTCTTTTTGATATTCTTTAGATGATACCTTTAAAATATGGTTTTGGTAATACTCATTTGGAAGATATTCAAGACAAGCCTAAATTTATACCAAAATATTTACCATGTGTTCCATATGAAGTACAATAGTCTTTGAACAGAGCGGAACAGATTTAGTGTCTAACGTTTCCTTTTAAACTCATTTATCTCTTTCCCACCCTCTTCTCTCTCCACACCCTACACCCACACATTTTATGTGGCAGCCTTGCTTTCGTAGGTAGCATCAATGAAGTAGCCTAAGCCAGCTGAGCAGATATGAGCACCTTCTGAAGTGTGACTGCCTTTGAGTGCAGCCTTTTCCCTTGCTGCTGTTTACAGGGAAAATAGGAACAGTGTTGTTGGCACTGCAGCAAGGTTAATTGACTTAGAGCTGGTAGCAAGCAAGAGAAATAGCAACATGGCATTAGTTCGCTTGTTGATTCCCTGCGTTGTCATCAGCACTGATGTTGCCTATTCCTGTCAGAATATAGACGACTTTGTGGGTGCCAGTTCTCCAGGAGACATCATCATTGGAGGCTTGTTTGACATTCATAATGAAATGCTGCATCCAGAAGAACAGCCCATCAAGCCAGTAATTCAAAACTGTGCAAGGTAAGTCCTATAGAATAATATCACAGACTATATATATATAAAAGAAGGGAACACTGATGTTGGGCATTTACATTTCATATTAATAGCAACAAAAATCTGTTTCAGTTATGTGTCTTAGTCCTTCAAAAGATCTTGAATATCAAATAAATTGTGCATAACACAACACAGAATACGTACAGTAGAAAATACTGTGGCTGCTTGAGGAAGGAAATGAGTTTTTGATCTCTATCTCAATCTTTACAAATAATCATATGACCTTGGAGGTTTGAGCTGAACAACTCTTTTTATTTAATTTTCATGTAGTTGCATTTAATTTGTTGCTATTTATCTGAAGTACTCTGCTGTGCGATTGTTCTTGATTATTTGTGAAGAAGTTGCACTAGGTGATTTGGACACAGACAAAGCGCTACTGCTGTGGTTTATCTAAACACTTCTTTCTCTCTTTACAGGGCAAAGCACTTGAAATCTATCATAGTACCTTGCTGACTAGATGTAATCATCACCCAATTAATAATAATGACGTTACATTAAAAGCGAGATTGCACAAACACCATATCATGTACACATTCATTTTAGACTATGCATCAGAATATATATTTTGTTGACTCCAAATCCTCCAGAACTTGGGATTTTGGGGGATTTCTTTTGTTTGTTTTTAGAAATAATGCAAAGGTAATGTGGTGAAGAACATTATTTTAAATATTTCTAATATTTACTTAATATTCCTAAACCAGACTGTCCAAATATGCATTGTCCTAAATTTCAATACAAGTGCAAATTATGAAGTTTCATTTAAATTTTGGGTGCATTTTAATCTTACTTGTGAATTTAATGATCACTTGGACATGCAGACATCCATCTAGATTTATTTCAAAATAATAACAAAATTGGTCATTTTCTAAGCCTTCCATCATTCTTACATAAAACCATAAATTGCTCCAGATCCATTTGAAATTTAATATGGCTTGCAATGGTTAAAAGCTATGGATACCTTCTCTGAGAGGACTGTTGGTGATATTGCAGTTATTTTGTACTATTGTATTTCTGATAAGAAACACATTATAACATCTATGAAGATAAGAGGAATAGCTCTACTAACTTCACTAAATTTATAAAGGATTTTAGGAACTTCCATGCAATCACTAGAAAGCTTCAGCCTCTGAAATGTTTACTTCTATTAGCCCTTTATTTTCTTTGCCCCATGCCTTTGGTGAAAGTAAAAACATCAAATAGGAAAATGATTACTGGACCAGGTGGAGTAAATTGAAATAACCCTAACAATTTTGACAGATACATTCTGAAGATATAACTTGCAAATTTTCTTTTACTGTACAAATTCAGATTTCAGTGCCTATTTTTTTTGGAACAGCAACTTTTTATTTAGGTGAATTTAAAGTTTAGTGTTGATTTGCTTAATCTCCCTTTTAGATGAGAGCAAAATAAATGATTTCTAACTTTTAGTGCACACACGCACACAAAACAAAAGCAAGTAAATCACACCAAATATATTATTCATCATTTCTTTTCAGTAGTTGTCAAACTCTAAAGGATGTGCTCAAAATAGACATTGTTTCCATCTTGTTCCCAAAGATGTTTATCTAAAACAAAACTTCTGTGTTTCCTAACAGCTTTGAAATTCAAGTTTTTCTTCAGACACTTGCAATGATACATGCTATTGAAATGATCAACAATTCCACCTTGCTACCTGGAGTTACTCTGGGCTATGAAATCTATGATAGTTGTTCAGAAGTTACAAAAGCCATGGCGTCTGCTCTGAGGTTCCTGTCTAAATTCAATTCTTCCAAGGATATTGTAGAATTCAAATGTAACTATTCAGACTACATACCGAGAATTAAGGCAGTCATTGGAGCCAGCTACTCTGAGGTGTCAACGGCAGTTTCGAGGCTATTGGCTTTGCAACTAATCCCACAGGTAGGTTTGAGGGAATGATTTCATTCTGAATAGGGGGTGAAATTTACCATGGTTAGAGGAAGATGTAGCTCTGATCATAGGGATTGTAAGTCACATGTTTATCATGGGGCAGGGTGGGACTGAACCTCAGTGCCTCAGAAGGGATGAGATTTGACTACAACTGCAGTGCTTGCTATGTTTGCCCAAACGAAGTCATTTACTGCTCTTTTACTTGTTCCAGGTAGATGCCTATATGTGCTATTCAGGATCATGTAGGTTCTATGGCACATTTGCTAATCCCACATGGATGTGTCTGTTGTTTAAAAGTACCTTTGATGCTACTCGGTGTGTTTTTCACTCAGCCGAACTGCAGTCACTGTGACTTGTTTGGCCTGTGGTGATAATGAATATGATAAGGCTCTATCTCAGGAGGAAAGAAATTCAAAATCTAATTTGGCCATAAATTTGGAAATTCTCTCCTACCTGAGAGAGATTGGATTTGGGAGTCCAGGTCTGTTCTATCTATGCACAGGAAGCAAGGAATGTTTCTCTAAAAGACCATTTTACTCCTGTTACTCTTTATACTGTTGTAGAAAAGAAGGAATACAGATCTGTATCCACATCATCCCAAAATAGTCATCTCTGTTTTCGATCTGTCTCTTTACACAGGAAATGATACTAGTGAGTACAGCCCCACACTTGCACCTGTGCTGGAGCTGACATTGCTGATGCAGCTGGGGCAACTCTTGTGGAAAATCTGGGTTTATAATTGCCCAGGACATGCTACTGAGAAGTAAAACAACTTTCACACTATTTTGTTGCATATCCTCATGGTGACATAAATTATCCTCACTGTAAGGTAGCATCACAGTAACCAAACTTGTGTGAAAGACTTAAGATAACAGAATCTACTCCTTTGCAGTAGTAGCCAATAATTATGACCTCCAGGTCCACCATTGGAGCTATTGTAGGTTTTAAATTAAAATACCTCACTTGAACTCAATCAAAAGGCAAATAATGAAAAAAAATCTGTGTTGTGACATGAGGACGGAAAAGGTGACCTATTAGGATTTTTCTCTTCAAAAGCATCTGTGAGCTTCTGGTGAAATTAAGACTTGGTATAGCCTTGAGATGGGTGCCTGTCATTTTGGAAAGCCTGGAAAAAAGCATAGGTAGGGATTAAAACCTATATAGATTCAAATAGCACTTTTCCATTTAAGTTTCCTTACCTACATTCACAGGAAAAGAAGATACCAAATGCCCAAATGTTTTATATGAAAGAAATATTACAGTGTTCTGTTGGATTGGTTACCTTTTTTTTTTTCTTTTTTTTCTTTTTTTTCTTTTTTTTTCTGCCTGAGATATACTTCCAACAGTCTATGATACTTTTAAAATGTCGCAATTGAAGTTTGGAAAGAAAATGTATATGTGGATGAACCATGCTAGTATACCCAGTGATAGAAAAAAAACCTGCAAAATACAAAGTTATCAATCATTTGAATAATGTAAACAGTGTTTGAATGTTTCTACTGATTTGAATATGGATTTGAATAGCAGGTTGATAGTATCTGAGCAGGTCGAAAAAAAATTCTTATGCTGACCTACCTGTCACACCCTTTTTAAAGACTACATACTCCGTCTTCACCGATATCACTAGGAGCAAGAGGACAAAAATGGTAGCTAACAAGAAAAATTACGGGGAATACATATTCATCCTAATAGTTGGGGTGAGGAAACCCGGTCATTTGTCTACACCTGCTTCATTCCTGGTTAAGGAAAGGTGCCATGGGTCATGCTGAGTGACTCTGCTTCCACAACTAAATTGTTTTCTCTTCCTAGGTCAGTCCTGCATCATCTGCTGAAATCCTCAGTGACAAAATCAGGTTTCCTTCCTTCCTAAGGACTATCCCCAGTGATTTCTATCAAACAAGAGCAATGGCCCACTTAATCTATGAGGCTGGGTGGAACTGGATTGGAGTGATAGCCACTGATGATGACAACGGGCGTTTTGCTCTGGAGAGCTTTGGGGTCCAGGCCATGGAAAACAATGTTTGTATAGCTTTTAAGGAAATGCTGCCTGCCTACCTCTCTGACAACACTTTTAACTCCAAAGTTGATCGAGCAATTGAGAAGATTGTCAAGGAAAGCGAAGTAAATGTTATTGTCGTCTTTATGAGACAATTCCATGTGCTCAAACTATTTAACAAGGCAATTGAGAAGAATGTAAATAAAATTTGGATTGCAAGTGATAATTGGTCAACTGCAGTCAAAATCAGTACAATGCCTAACATCAAACAGCTGGGAATTGTTGTGGGATTTGGATTTAAAAGTGGAAACATATCCACATTTCGTGACTTTCTGAGAACCCTTGATGAAAAGTCCACCAAAGACAACAAGTTTTTACATGAATATTTTACACTTTTGTCAGTTTGTGCACACCTGGACTACCACGATTTTCAAATGTGCATTTCAAATCAATCCCAAGAGAATCTAACACAAAATGCTGAGAAAAAACATGAAATCTGGAGAGAAGATTTTTTGATTGCCAACATTGAACCAGGATTTATCCATAGTACTATACTTGCAGTCCAAGCCATTGCTCATGCCATTAAGGGGCAATGCAATTACAAAAACTGCAAGGATCCTTCTGCTTTCACTCCCTGGGAGGTATGAAGTTAGGTCTTTGGAGTCTCATTCTGTCTGCATTGCTTTTATTTCCTTTTCCCTCCTACATTACTGGATACACAACCTTGATTGGAATTGAATGAATCTGTGTCTATTTATTTATTTATTCCTGTTCCGGCCTTTCTTCACCACTGCATAAGGCGATTGAAACAGCACAAGACTATGTGCCAGAGCTGAAGCAGTTCACTGCTGCGGTGTTGAGAAACAGGCTCGAATTTTGTCTGCTTTCTTTTCTGGTCCATATATACACAGAAGGTCCTAGTGCAGAGTAGGACAGAAGGTCCTGCACAGCAGAGTAGGCATCAGCTTGGATGAAGTCAGTGTACAGTGTTCTTGTTTCAACTTCTTACTAACTAGTCATGTGGAAGAGAACAAACCTGTATGATCAATCTCTTTTAAGATACTAATCAACTACTAGTAGTTGTGCCTGTCGCTATAAACCTATGTAATACGTAGCAGTGAGTGCTCTTGGTAGCTGGAAATGTTACAGGACAAGAGAGTTCACCAAAGTGTTTCAGTTTCTCTCTCCTTCCCTAGCTGTTGTCTCTTTTTTTTTCCTGAATTCAGGTATCTTCCTCTATTAAAAAACAAAAACAACAACAAAAAAAAACCACTTTACAACATATCATTCTTCTGTATATTTGTCCTGAATTAAGCTGAAAGTGGTGAGAAAAATATATATCTTTAAGATGGATGAGATCCTTGTCCTAAAACACAATTGTAATCAAATGGGTGGGAAAAGAATAGGAGAAAAATAGACAAGTAAACCTGACCTGACCTTTTACCCAAGAACCTGCTCAGGAGTATTCACTTTTACACACTTTTACTTCGAGGATTAAACAAAAGTTCATTTAAAAGTCAAACAAACATTGAAGCCCTCTGACTTACTCTGACCTCTTATCCTAGGTCAGAGCAGGTCAAACCAAGATAGGGAATTTAAAAAAAAAAAGCACTAACAATCAACCTTTTACATAAATTCGTAAAAGCAAATAGGACAAATTCAGGACTGCTCTACAGGGGATGCAGCTTTATGGAGCTGTGTTTACATCATAGCTGAATTTAACCCCAAACCACCCAAATTAAGTGGCCTGTTAAAAGCCCAAGAACTCACAAAGAAAAGTGAAAAAGATAATTTACCCCCCTCATGCTATTTTCATTATATTTTTCCTATATACTGAATCTAAGATCTCCAGGAATGGGTGTATATAGAAAGTTGAGATTGAAAGTAATCTGTATCACACATCTCTATATACTGAGAAACCAGTTATTGGTGTTACAGCTTTTGCAAAAATACTGACTAAACCTTAACGTTGCTAATTATTAGCCCTTTCTGCCTGCAGCTCAAGATGTATACATAAAATCCTGTTGTTCCCATATTTTTAAATATATTTGAAAAGGAGAGTGAAAAAAATTTAATAGTATTAAATGACTGTGGATTTAGAATAAAAGTTTTCCATACAGTCCCACGAGACTACAGGACATTCAGAAAGCACAGCAAGGGTATACAAACTCTCAAAGTAATAGCACTTCCTCTCAGTTCTGTATGCAAGACCCTTTTAAGAAGATACTCTTGTCAGCATCTTTAAATCTCTAAACTATTAAACTAGGACTTATATAACAGCTTTTCAGCTAGTATAGTTAATTTCAGCCAATCATGCAATCCTTGGTTGCTGAATGTTAATTAACCTCTGTTGCCTAAAGCTGTTACACCTGTGAAGGGATGAAGTTGCTGCTCTAGTTCAAAACCACGGTGGCTAATTGCCTTCTTGTGGTCTTCCCATGAGTTGGGAGTCAGTTTTTTGCACCTTAACCCTTTCCTTTTTTAGATTCACAGGGGACATCTTGCTCTGGTTGTTTGTGACAAAGGAGAAAGAAATTTCACCCTGTTAAAAAGAACAGAAGGGGCTGTAATATTAAGCTAGGCAGTTGTCTTTCTAGAGCATTTTGATATTTCCTGTGATCTATCAAATATAGATATCTTGATAGATATAGATATTTTGCTATTGTGGCATATATTGTTTTGTCTGAGTGAATCAGCATTTATTTTTAATTTAGCAGTTCTGAGTCTCACACTGCAGTAGAGTCACGTCTGAAAATAATATTAAATTAAGTATTTGCAGACACCCTGTAGGAACTTTCTCTGAAAGCAAATATTACTCTGATCTCCTCTGGGTGTGATAAAATAACAGCAATAATATCATCATGGTAGTGCTTTGTAAGAAGGAGTCCCTGAGGGACCTATTTTGTTTCTGATAAGTAAAACATTTTCTTTCCTATTGTTGTAACAAAATATCCCTGACTGGAAAAAAAATACTAATATGGATATTTGTATGTTTTACACATTACCTGAGTAATGTAACTCTTTGTAGAAAGTCAGAATAAATAATTATAAAAATCTCTTTAAATGTTAAGAGTTTTGTACTGCTAATAAAACAGCATTTTTCTTTTCAGCTTCATATTGTTGTACAGATGTTAAACTGTTAATTTTGTCACACTGAAATAATGCTGTTGTTTCTTATGTCTACGTTCAGCTCCTTGAAGGACTTAAAGAAGTTACAGTCCTTGATGACGGCAAAGAAATCAAGTTTGACTCCAAAGGAGATATGAACACTAATTACGATGTTGTTCTTTGGAAAGAAATTGATGGCCGCATGGAAATCACCACCATGGCAGAATACAACACAGAGAAGGATTGTTTTATCTTTCAGGATGAGGAGAAAAAAAAGGAATTTCTGGACTTAAAGGTAACCTTTAATTTTTTGGAATAACATGTGAAATTTGCTTTATATACTTTCTTCTCCATTTGGGACTTGTAATTGAAGTATATATCAGCTAGAAATCTTCCATGTACTTTCAAGTTCTCCTTTTAGTGACAAATCCTCCCTGGGTGTGTTCCACCACCGTGCACATCCAGCAAGCACTTCAGTCTGTAAGCAGCCCCAGTTTGCTTTCAAATTGCACTATAGCTTCCAAATGCTCTGAGGGGCTTCTGCAGATGAACAAATCAGAAGCTGTGTCTGTGCTACGGTTGCTATTCCGGGATTTTGAGAAGTGTTTTAAAATAGAAAATGTCTATGTATGCGTGACTTCTTTCTTATACAAAATGGCCCTTTATTTTGAGCACGAAAACTAATACCAGGTCACTCTATCATTCTCCGCATGCTGCAGAAGGTTCCCTCGACCTGTTCCCAGCATTGCAGACCAGGACAGATGAAAAAAGTTACAGAGAGTCCACACACATGCTGCTATGAATGTGTTTACTGCCCGGAAAACCATTACAGCAATCAAACAGGTAAAAAAATTAGGACCCAAATAAGGGCTTATTTAGAGATCAATAGAATTGTTTTGTTTGTGTGTAATGTAACTTGGGATCCTTGCGTGTAACTTCAGAATGAGATTAAAATATTTGTTTTATGGAATACAGAAGGCTTTTGTCTTCCAGAGATGCAAGCAGTACAATGTCCTTTGAATATCCTGATAGTGAGTAGAAAGAAATTAAATTTTATCCCTTGTATGCAAATACTTGCCAAATGTCTCCATATGAGAGAAAGGGAATATTAGAGCAAAGTTAGCCTTTGAAATCATGATCTGGACCGATAATTACCCTTGCTGTAGTATCCCACAAGCTGCCTGCAAGGAGAAGGCTGTTGTTTCCTACAGGAATTTGTGCATAAAAGAAACAAAGTTCCAAGGATCTCACTTCCTGTCCTTACTCAAGGTTCAGTTAGAGTCCCTGTGAGGAGCTCTGACCAGGTTAGGTGTCTCCTGATCAGGACAGCTTTGGGACTGTGGCTGCTCTGCCCATCTCCTTCCTCGCAGCTGGTCATCCACCCACGGCCCCTGCCGCTGCCACCGCAGACCTGCAGCTCCTCCGCCTGGGCAGCAGCAGCAATAGCCGGGACACATGAACAAGTGAACACATTTCAGCATCCTGCATTCCTCCTGTATCCCAAGCCTTTATATTCCTCTTTGTAGTTTGTTTACTTCTGTTTTCTAAGCTATCTTTGCTTCTCCCTCTTCAGATATGGATTACTGCTACCCGTGTAACAACAGGACGTACTGGGCGCCCGTGAACAGTGCCACGTGCTACAGAAAGGCAGTCCATTTCCTCGGCTGGGCCGACTGGTTTGCTATTTTCCTCCTCCTCCTCTCTGCTATTGGGATTATGGTGGTTTTGACGATTAGTGTGATATTTACGAAAAATGTGAATACACCAGTTGTAAAGGCGTCTGGAGGTTTAACTGTCTGCTATATTATTCTCTCCAGCCACTTACTAATATTTTTAAGCACTGCCTTCTTCATAGGTGAACCCACAGAATTCAAATGCAAAACTAGGCAGGCTGTCTTTGGCATAAGTTTTACACTCTGCATTTCATGTATTTTAATAAAGTCACTAAAAATTTTATTAGCCTTCAGCTTTGATCCCAACATACAGAATTTCCTGAAACGTGTATATAAACCTATTCCCATTGTGATCACCTGCACTGGTATTCAAGTCATCATTTGCACTTTCTGGCTAATATTTAGGACCCCTTTTGTGAAATCAAATTTCTCAATCCCAAGAGTAATAATTCTGGAATGCGATGAGGGCTCTATAGCGGCTTTTGGGATTATGTTAGGCTATATAGCTGTGCTTGCTTTCATTTGCTTTATATGTGCCTTTAAAGGTAGGAAGCTCCCAGAGAACTACAATGAAGCTAAATTCATAACCTTTGGCATGCTGATTTACTTTATAGCATGGATTGTGTTTATCCCCGTCTATGCAACCACATTTGGCAAATACCTTTCGGCAGTGGAGATCATTGTTGTCTTAATATCCAACTATGGAATTCTCTGTTGTACCTTTCTTCCTAAGTGCTATATCATAATTTGTAAGCAAGAGACAAACACAAAATCCGCCTTTCTCAAGATGATTTACACCTACTCTTCCAAGAGTGCCAGCAGTGTGGCTGTTAGTCAGGTGTCTTTGGATTCAAAGTCCTCCAGCTCCCGAGCTACCGTCTCGGACTCATGTAAATCTGAGACAACCTCTGCAAATGGAAACTGCCATTTTCAAGTCCCTGAGCAGAGACTAATAAAAGGGAAAGTTCCTCCTAAAAGTACAGCTAGGACGCTGTCCAGGAAAAGGCTGTCCAGCATATGACCAGGTAGCCTTAAAACGCCCAAAGATAAATGAGGTATTTTAGTGAGGTCTGTCTCATTTAAATCTCCTTCCTTTAGACTTCCTCAAAGAAAGCAGGCCACATGAAATGCCAGCCCCTGTGATGCTTTATATATATATTTTTTTTTTTCATTACTAGATTTCAAAGGACTTCCTTGGCCACAGATTGCAGCCCCTGCTCTTGCAGGCACCACAAAGTGCAGCCCCCCAGTGTCTCCATCCGGACACAGGTTGGCTGCCCACATCAACCTGCTGGAGCCTCTCCCAAAGCCTCACGCCTCAGTGTGAGGCAGAGGCACACAAAAGCAAGCAGCATTCTTCTTGTTCCTCCCAGATATGGAGGCACGAGGTGTTTGTACCCACCTGTTGTGCCTTGGTGCCTGGTTGTTTAAAGAGCTCCTCTTCTTAGGTGAATTTATCAAGGAAACCGGGCCCTTCCTTAGCTTTTGTTTGTTAAGCTAAACAAGCCCAGCCTTGTAGTCTCCACCTTTGAGATAGGCTCTCCACTCCCCCTATCCCCTGAAAGTAAATCTTTGCTGCATCTCTTACAGGTGAATCCTGGATTGCACACTCTATAGCAGATGAGCACCGCAGCAATGTTTAAAGTCCCTTCTGTTTACCAGGGTGCTAATAAATGAAAGACACAGTTCTGTATAAAAACTGAAGTGTTTCTCTGCAACTCTCTGATTATAGGTGCTTTCATTTCACAATTTTTTCCATATATCTGGCGAAAATTACAGCTTGCCCACCCTACTTTAATGTGTGAGGAGAGGGGACCTGCTATATTTGCCCTGCAGTATTCATTTATTTCAAGGAAGCAAACAATTTCTGCCACACTGCATAATGTTAAAAAATAATAAACCCTAACTGTTTCCTTTCATTAGTATAAATAAGGTGGTCAGCAGGATCAGCAAGAATACATCTGGGGAATTTTGGGTGTTTTGATGCCTGTTAAAAAAAAAAATAATCTGATTTTCAACTAGAAAATGTCAGTGTGTCATTCCAACACACAGGGATAACACAGGCACTGACTGGTATTAGCTGCAGTGCACACACGTGGCTGCGTGCACACACGTACGTACCTGGCGGGGTGTCCTGGCGTGCGCAGGCAAGGAAGGGCAGCGGGACACCCCTCTGCCTCCGGCCGCTTTCCCCTGCTCCAAAGGCCGCGTCCCGCCGGGGTTCTGCCTCCCGCCGCGGCCGGACGGGAGCAGAGTTCCCAGAGCCGGGCGGCAGTGCCGAGTGCTCCGGGCAGGCGGCCCCGCGCCGGGGAGGACGCTCTGCTCTCGCCTAGCGCCCAGAGCACAACGGGAGCACGGGCACCGTGCGCCGCGGTTGGACCTCGCTGCAGGGTCAGTGCGGGAGAAACACCGATTTCAGCCAAGTCCAATCGAGTGCAGGGCAATCAGCGTTACACAGACGTACTGCGTTATCATTATTATTATTGTTATGTACAATATATCTATTTTTCTATCATTTATATTTATGTGTTTTTTTCATCCATATCTGTATGACTTTTCTACTCAAATGTTAGTAGAAATAGCTATAGATTGCATCTCCATACAAACCATAAAATTACTTTGACATGTATATAGATATATATATTTAGTATTTAACTGTGAAATAAATTTTTAAAAGTAATTTGAATGGCTAGGGTGTGATTTACATTCTGATTTGTGTAATAATTTTTATAGCTGATTTGAGGAATGAAGTCGTATGCACCAAAGGATGTTCATGTATCACTTGTTACACTTACTGTTTTTAATATGAGCTAGTACGTATTGGAAAGTTGAAATTCCTGAAATTTGTCTGCCAAAGCGGCAAAAATAAGTCTCCCCAAAGGGGAAAAACAAGACTTACACTGTGCAGTAGCTTTCAGCACTAAGCTGTTTGGCACAATCCATTTGGCTAGATTGTTATATCTGTATTTGTTAAGTATCCTGTCAAAACTGTTTAGTGTCCTTTGTCTTGAACATGTAAAGAAAGGGAATGATTAAAGTAGTGATGTTATTTAAAATTGAGTTTCTTTACTTAATTTCCTTATCTCTCCCTATGAAATCTGATTTGACTTTGTATAACAGCAGTACATGCTGTTTCCACCCAGTAAATGACTGTGCTTCTTACTGGGAAATGTCATTTAGATTGAAAGTTGAACATGATAATCATAGGTCTATAGGAAAAGCAGCAACAACAGCAACGGGAGGGTTTGCAGGGAAAGGTCATCTCTGAGGAAAGCCACTGTGTATGGCTTATTTTAAGGGAGGAGTGTGAATGAGTGACCTGCTTTCTTATTGTGATGAGAGAGTTGTCACAACACCAGAGGTGCTTGTACCCACCTTGACACTTTCCATATTTACCCTCAAATACTGTGCTGTTCATGGGGAAGTCAAGCATGAGAGTCTCCTCTCCTCTCCTCTCCTCTCCTCTCCTCTCCTCTCCTCTCCTCTCCTCTCCTCTCC
>PTEX01000033.1:5505280-5545327 GCA_003342815.1 Eudromia elegans
GGCGGGGCGCGGCGCGGGCGGCGGGAGCCGCGGTAAGAGCGCGGGCAGCGCCCGGGGAGGCGCCCGCTGCAGGCGCTGCCCTCCCGCCCGCCGCCCTCTGGGGTAACGGGGTTTTCTCCTTTCTCTCTCCCTTCTCCAGCCGAGCAGGCTCACAAGGTGGCCGCGAGCTACAAGCCGTCCAAGTTCGACAAGAAAATCCTCCTCTGGACGGGCCGCTTCAAGACCGAAGATGAGATTCCCCCGAGGATCCCGTGAGTACTGGGGTCGCTGCCTCGGGGCGGTGGAGCTGGTGAGAAGGAGGTGCAGCAATGTGCCCAGTCTAAGGCTTCTCTGAATGGGTTTGAACCAGTCAGTGTTTATGATACTGGAAAGTTGATGTGACAAAGATATGAGGGCAGAATTACAGATTTTCTGTAAATAACAGTGGGATGCGGTGAGTTTTCTTTCTCTTATTCTTACAGCTGTGCTTAGCACTCGCCTAGTGAGGATGCTCTCTCCTTTGCGCATTGTGCAGCCACTGAATAAAGGCAGAGGCATCCCAGAGGTTGTCTCTGAGATCCGGGACTCAGGCTAGGACACCAAGCCTACTTTTGCATCTGTTGCCATCCCTACAAATCCGCAGTTCTTTGCTGTGCAGCATGAACGTGGTGTTCGGAGGACAGTCCTCCCAAACTCAGCTGCCTTTTGATCCTGGGGAGTGAGGGCTGGGGCCATGGGAAGGAAACCGGCTGTTAAGGGGTGATCCCAGGACATGCTCTGCACTCTAGTTTGGGGTGTTTGCAGGTTACTTGAATAGCTGTCTTTGATTTCCTGTTGAGGCTTCCTAAGGGAGAGAGGTTAAAATAAACAAATCAAAAACAGATTTTTTGAAAATAATTTCTGAGAAAAACTCCTATCCCAAATACGTCTTACATTATGTCACTACATTACAGTAATGCGTGACAGTGACCAGTGCTCAAACGCGCTGACATAAATACTAGTGGGCGGCCCCTCTCCTAGCCAAGAGGTGCTGCTAAGGAGCAGCATTAGACCCCATTCCCCACGAGAGGCACCAGCTCCGGTTCTGAGCGGCTCCTGCTGCCTCTCCCAGCCACTGCCCGTCCGCTCATCCTGCTCCCGAGTGTCCAGAGCCTCTCGTATTGGGGCTTCGGCACTCGTGCGGGAGGCACAAGAGCCCCCGTGCTCTGTGTCGCTGACGCCAGCACCGTGCCGGCTTCCCCGCTGCTTGTGCGGCAGCAGGTCCCGCTGCAAGGACGTCCAGGGAAGCGCTGACGTCGCTGTACAGACTGGAGGAACTTAAGCAGAGGCACGATGGCAGCTGCCACTGACTTAAACGGAGGAAAAGAGAATCCACAAAGAAAGATAATTTCTAAAAGTCTATGTTAATTTGGACATTTTAGTATGTCTGGTCTGAAGGGTTTTCTGGGCTATGTTTTCTTCCTGTCTCTCTTTGTAACTTGAGGCATCTTTTGCTGATTCTCGATTAAGGATTTAATGCCATTCCCAGAGCCTGGGAGTAAGAACTGGCTCCAGCTCGGCAGTCAGCCTCAGTTACATTTATAGCCTAACTGATTTATTTTACTTATTGCGAATATGTAATCAGAGAAGGACCTTATAAATGAACGGCATTTTCCATTTACAGTGCACGTAAACAGCTCTAAAGGAGCTGGCAGGCACTGCATGAATACAACAAACAAGTTGCAACTTACTATCTGTTGAAGGAAACATAGAGGGAAAAACAGATGCAGAGGTTATGAGAGAGTCATCACCCTCCCAAGGCAAATCCAAAGTAAACCGAATACTTGGCATGGTCTTAGCCTCCCGTTCCGGCTGATCCATTGGTTCCGCTGCTCCCCTCGCCTCGCTCCAAGTTCTGCTCCCCGCGGGAGCTGCCCAGCACAGGAAGCCTGCGCACGGCCACTCGCTGCCCTGTTCTCTATCCCGGGCCCATAAATCATAGTATATTAAAGGAAGACAATCTTGAATCACTACAGATGAATATTGTCACTACTTCAGCTGTTAAAATAAAACACTTGGTAGCGAGATTTTGTTATCTGGGAACAAAATCTTTCTGTGGAAGGTATTTTTTACCCAGAGCCACAGCTGCAGTCCTTATTCAAGTCGTTATTGACTTCATCAGAGTCTTAACTAGAAATTAATAACTGTTCTAATGTAAGATTAAAGGAAATCCTAGCAAGGTCTGTTTTCTCTTAAGACAGAGGTAGAAAGCAGAAAATCTAATTCAGTTAGTGCAGTGGGAAATATAATTGCATTAATAAGATGGACTAATAAGATTCACATTTTTTCTTTTGCTGCTCCAAACGGGTTCCAGATTAACGGCATCACGCACTAGCCTGTCGTTTGTCCAGAAATGGTGCGTTTCTGTAACAGAAAGCGCACCCACCCCTGCACAACCCACAAGGGGCTACTCACCCTGAGGGCACGGAGAGCCCCCGGCAAGGAGGCCGGTGCTCAAGAGCCTTCACCAGGCGTGCGGGAGTCGGGGTGGGAAGAGCCGGGATGCGTTCGGGACCGGCCCTCCCCCGGGATCTCGGGCCTCCAGAGAGAAGCACTGCAGCCCTCGGGCTCTTATTCCAGACCTCTTTTGTGAGAACTGCTGCCATAAGAAATAAAAGATGTTCAGGGTCTCCTACTCCAGTCCGGTTCTTCAAAGGTGAAGTTGCTTTGGGGGAAAAGACAGCAAATTGAAATAAAATTATAGATTCTTCATGCAGTGGTCCATTTTAAATATAAATAAACAAAGCATCCCAATATGCTTTAAGATTCAAAACTCTACAAACTGAGGTGGTAAGGTGTAAAGCATTCCATTACAGAAATGACAGCCTAATGAACGGCAAAGTGTTCATTACTTTTTGCATTTAATGAATATGAAAAAAGATCATGTGGGTTGTTCCTACTTAGGTCTGTCTTCCTCAAAAAATGAGGAAAAAGACCAATAGATGTGCTATTTTTCTAGAGGAGAGCTGACTAAAAATCAAAACACTAGCTGGTAGCAGTACACATTATTTTATTCACATAATTGAACATGTAAAATCCCTAACCTACTGTATACAGGGTATCATTAGGAACAGGTTAGATGTAACACGATTCATTTCAGAAGTTCATTTGGAAAGTTAGCACCACATATGCTCCTCTATCTGTTATAAAGTACTGAAGTACTAAAAAGTACTGTAGAGCATAAGGTATACAGAAAATATTCAAATGCAAGTGTTTATTGCTTGAGGAAAAGAAAGCAAAATCAGCTTTTACCACCGAGTGGTGCTTTTCTACTGAAATTGGATTAAGATCTGGAAATGCAAAGTTCCTGACTGCACAGAAGCAGTTGTTACATCAACCTGAGGGTGCTGCATTAGGGGCTAATCCATGTTTATTCTTCAGCTGTGACACTTTGCACCGTTTCGTAACGACTCCCACCTCCAATTGCAGGCCAGAGATGCTGGACAGGGCGCGGAACAAAGCTCGCGTTAAGGCCTGTTACATAATGATCGGACTCTCCATCGTTGCCTGTTTCGCTGTGATCGCCTCGGCCAAGAAGGTGAGTCCCAGCGCTGTGTTCCGCCCCGGGGAGCGACGCACACGCGCGAGGGGTTCACAGGGCCGAGCCCGCGCTGCCGCTGCGGCGCGTGCCCTGACGTGGCCATCCCGTTCGCAGGCTGCCGCGCGCCACGAGTCCCTGACGCGCTGGAACCTGGCCAAGAAGGCCAAGTGGCGGAGAGAGGCGGCGCTGGCGGCCGAGGCCAAGGCCAAGTAGCTTCGCCGCCGATCCCGGACCTTGCGGTAGGTGCAGGACTGCGAATCGCGGCCCCCAAACAGCAGCGAACGTCGCTGCTGAAGGGACAACTCCCGTGTCTCCCTACTCATGTCAACTCTAGATTACTAACATGAACTCTTAACATTGCAGTCACACTGCGGCCAAGCATGGGCAGCGGTTACAAGACGTAGGGCCTCTGTTGTACCCGATTTGAAATAGATAAATGTGCTGTACGAGACCAAAACCAGTAATCAATGTGAAGAGATGAGGCAGTTTTCAGAGACTGTATGGCATGGGAAGCCACCTTTCTGCTATCCGTTCTAAAACCCATCCTTCCCATGCTTGACTGCGAGCTCCTTTCACACCAACTAGTCACTTTTTTCAATGAAAGGCGAAATTTTGCAAAGACCAAGGAATACTGAAGTGCAAAGATGAGACTTTCCTACTTTCCTACTTCTCTGTTGCAATTCTAAATCAAGAATAAACAGTAACAAGCCAGAATATGTCACATCTTATCAGGAAAGGGTGAGGGAAACAAGGGCAGTGGGAACACACTGATAATCTTACAAATTCTCGTGTCTTTCTGAACTCCATGGAAATTTCCTGGGCTGCTGTGAGCTGTGGATGTGGAGAGGGGTCTGTGACCATCAATAAAGAGTCCTCCTCTAGCTAGATAGCCGCAAAACTTACTTAAAATGAATTCAAAAAGTTCCCTCTCTGGCAATATGGGGGAAAGGTCCATAAGTGCACAAATCAACCATTTTGAAGCTGTTTCACTGCTGCATTCAAAATGACATTTTGTTTTCTGGTCTAAGAAACCACACTTACCAGACGACTAAATAAATACAAAAACATGTGTAAAATAGGTTTTATTTGTTTTGGTATGATATTTGGAGTTGTAACATTCCATAATATTGCATACTACTCATATGTGTTTTGTTACAGTAAGGGGCCTTTGGCCTGGATTTAAAGATGCACTATTATTAGCTAATACAGGTATTTTAATTTCACAATATTACATGAAGATGTCGTGATGCAAATAACTGAGATTTCTCAGTCCAGATTTCAGCAAACGCTAGAGGTCAGAATTAAAATTTCACATAACAACTGACAGACCTATTACAAAAGCCATCAGTCTTGCAATTTAAGAAATTTAAACCAGTTGAGAATGAACCATGGAGCAAAGACAATAGTGCATCTTTTCAGTTGAGCAGACCCAACAACAAATACTTCCCAGTTGCAAACTTGTTCTATAGCTAATTTCTGTGCCAACTTTATTACTATTTTCTGGTTGCTGGTAGCAACAGTGTTCAAAGCAAATACTAGAAAATTAAAAAGCTGTATGAACCAGTCCTCAGACAAAAGTGCAATGTTGAAAAAAATTAGATATGATTCAGTGTATCAGATTAGGGAATTAAAAAAAAGTAAGCTCTGCATAGTTGCATAGATTAACTAGTTATTATTCACATTTAGGCAAAAATGAATGGTACCCTCTTAAGGACAGCCCCCCAAACAGTACTTTTAAACAGTCTTTATATCTGGTGGGGCACTTCCGTATTTCCTATTTGATTTAAATGCCAAACTTGTGATCATTTCTCACCTTTCCTGCCACCTCCACTGGCTCCCCCTGTTTAGGATACATCCCCTTCACTCTCCTCCCTGCAAAGGACTATGCCAGAGCTGACTGCAGGTCATCGTGCCTGGCTTTACAGTCGTCACTTACGCACTTTGCACCAAGCCGCCCAGTGCTAAACTAGGAAAGGCCATCCTGTTCACTTATCTGTTACGGAATAGCCAATAAAGCATTTTCATTACTTTTTTAAAACAAAATTTAGGGTAAGCCAAGTGCCGAGACTAAATAATGTTTTTCATTACTCAAGTGAATCAATTTCAGTTCCCTTTTAAATTATTACTTTCAATGTATCAGAGGCATGAAATAAACCTAAATGCATAAAGTGCAGTCACCAATTGCTCAGACATACAGACTAATACATCCAAACTGAAGACGTTTCTTTCAAAACAAATGTAATACTTTAAATGTCCCCTCTTCTCTCCATTTTAAAGTCTTTCAATCAGTAGTTTGATTGTATTTCTTATAATTTATAAAACACTAGAGTTTATAGTCTTTCAATCAAGATTTGGCTTAGAGAGGAGGCTTTTAAATGCAGTGTTTACACGGTCCTCCAAACAAAAAGCAGGCACAGATGGTTATGGAATATTAGCAAAACAAATTTGTTAGAAGCAATGGCATACCCTGTTACCTGAATAATTTTCTTACACTCAAAGAACATTGAAATCCGGTATTTACTAGCAATCCTGGTATATCTCCATGGTCATTACCCTGTACTTTGAGCAGATTTCAGGAGGGAGGGACAGGGAGGAGAGAAAGTCAGAATACAAACCCTAAAATTTTATAAGAGTAGAAAGGGCACAAATACAATCATCTAACATTATATGAAAATTTGGCAGCTGTACTCAGTATTATAACCCTATTCAAAACTGCTGTATGCTGTACAAACCTAGGCTTAAAGTGTCCTTTGCTAAAATATCTCATTACTCAGAGTTCATAAAGTAACAGCACTCCTATATACACTTTTAACAGACCTCTATCTTCCAGTAAAAATTTCAGAAGAGGTTTCTTCCCTCCCAGTTACATCTTAGTCAAAACTGACCATTAATCTTAAAAAAAAAAAACCCAAACTACTTCAAGTCCCACATTCAGTTACAATATAGTATGTATTGCTGTAGCAAAGTGAAACATTTTATGAATCTTAGCTTGCGCATAAAAAAAATTCTAAATATAAAATGGTACTATAAACGATATAATCTTTAAACTGTATTTCTCAGTGCATTAAAATATTACTTAGTAACAAGCACAGTGCCATGGGAAAAGTATTTTTAAGTTTAAATTGCAGCTTTTTTAAAGCATGAAATGCTCTCGCTTAACCCAGAAGTTTGGTGTTAATACATTAAATACAGATAAAACTCATTTTAATTAACCCAAAGAATTAATTTCTCTAAATGAGATACACTACCAATATGCCAAAAACACTACTAATATGCAAGTCCAAGCACAGCACACATTTCTGTATTTAAAATGGTTAATGTAAATATTAAAATACTATTTATCTCAGTGTTTAACAGCAAACACTGCATTGTAGATCATAAATGCTTAGAAGACAGTAATTTTAGTTAGTTTGGTGTCTACATACCTAATACTATTTACAGCACAACAAAGTTTTCATTCAACTGGAAACGAGCGATTCTCTCTCCATTTTTCACTGCAGCATTTCTACTGTATTACCAAAAGAAAACCAAGATAACTAAGCTAAAAATTCAAGTGGTGGTAACATATTTGGTCAAAAACATAACACCTACTGTCTAAACAAAATCACTGTTACTAGAAAGGCAAACACAGCAACATTTCTCAAACTAAAACAGTGTTACCACATGTTGACAGGAGATGGCTGTAATCTGCCCTGTATTTGTGACTGTGCAAATTGCCATCTCTCTCGTTCAGCATCACAGCATTCTTGTGGTAACCACAGCAACTGCTTCCACAGCAAAGTATTATACTTGTGGCTGACTTTTAACGCCATTTAGCAGCTTGAATTACAGAGCTAGCATCAAATGACCCGCAAGCTCTTTGCTGACTCCAATTTGAATGCCTCTGAAATAGTCCTCTTCCTGTGTACATCATAAAAAGCTTCTTCATATAGTTAATATTATATTATGTAATTAGCATTATATATCTATTATGTTGTTAAATAAACTTTATAAATAAATTCTGACAATGTGTTAAGTAATGCATAAATTTTTTATATTTTAAATAAATATTTTTCACATTCCAATTCTGCTTCTCACAAGCTCATCTTTATTTCATGCTTTAGTTCTGAAGCAATGATTTTGCTTCAATACAAGAGGTAGATTTGATAGAGATTGGGCAAGTCAAGCCTACTGCCAAAAATGCAACTGTCAGTAATGGTATTGCTGATACGCAGTTTGAGACTACAGAAGAAATTCAGAACTTCTACTTAAAGCCCTACTGTGTCTTAGCTTAACAGTTCTTGTTAAATCACATTTAATGCTTTACTGAAGACATGATTACTCACAGTTGTTTTCTGTACATATGAGATAATGAAAAAAGACAGATACAAAACAAAAATCAACAGTTGTATCTAACAAAATGTATAAAAGTGCATGAGCTGCTGCTTCATCTGTGAAAAAACATATTCAACTTTTTCTCTCGCTTTGGCCATAAAGAAGAGATCTCTTAAAAACAAGAACCTACAGGTGTTTACATCTTATGGTTGTCTTCACTTATTCTTTTTATAGTTGAAAGCCCTCCATTGGAGCCTCCTGCTGTTGAAACACGAACTGCTGTTGACTTTCATCCACCTGAGGTGCAATACTGGAATCCTCTTCTTCAACACCAAAGTAATGTTCTATCAGTTCAAAAGCCTTTTGGTAGATCTCTTGGTTTTCATGTCTCTGAAGAAATTCAATTTTATCAAGTCCTAAATTAAAAACAAAGCTTTTATCAAAATCTAGTTGCTTCTGAAGACTCGCAGAATAATGAAACAGGTTGTAATATGAAAGTTTAGTGGTACTTCTTAAATTAAAAAAGCAAAACAAACCCACAAACCATCTGATTTCATTCACTATCATTGACCCTCACAAAAAAGTGTTTTTTTCCCCTCCATTATTCAGAATATGTATTTTTTGTTTTTCTACACAAAGTGTTCCTAATTAAGACAGATTACTGAATTTAGTAACCTATGTATTTCCAGGATGTAATTCCTGGATTCCTTAGACCATATTAAAAGAATATTAAGACCTAATTCTGTCAGCAGAGCACCATGCAAGTCTCTTGTCCTCCACTCCCATTTTTGGTAGAATCAGTTAGGTTAAGCAGCTAAATGAGAGGTCTGAGTTGAGAAAAAACAGCTTTCACTTGAGCTGGCTTAGGAAGAGCTCCTATGAACTGTTCTGGTCACTACAGAATCTGAGCACAGGGAATGCCATGAATTGGCACAGCTGGTTCCCCAAACTACTGCCAAAGTCAATCAATCAAGCACGATATGAAACGGGAACCGTTGCTGCTTTGAGACAACTTTCGTTATCTCTGTAGTAGCATGAATATCTCTCAGAAGATATATTTGACCTTCTCAAAAGGACCCCAGATATTCAATCATGGAAATTCTTTCAACTTGCAAAAACCTCAAGTCTGTTCATAGTAAATTACATTAAAATATTAAGTACGCATTCATCTTCCACATTAGATGGCAAAGTAGGTTTGTCAATGCACAGAATCATATTTGATTTTAGAAAGGTAATTCCTGAGCAAGGATTCAAATTTATTGACTGTTTTACAGAAAAGTTATTAGTATTTAATCAGATATAATATAGCCAGCCAGAAATATTGGCAGTTTCTAAAACAAAAAGGCCTGTCGATTTTCTCTTCTTAGAAAAACAATGAAACAACGAGCCTCCACAAATAATAACGGGTTCAGTTTTAATATTTTGTCAAATCAAGGGCATCCAGTTGTAGTCATAAATATATTTTTAACTCTGATACTCTGACATTTAAAAGTGGTTTTATTCAAAATGCCTTAAAAGGAGAAGAAAATACTTTCAGAAGTAACTACAATCTATTTGATATTATGTCCGTGGTAGTTTCTTATTATTACTGGTATTTACCATGCTAAGAAATAATCAAATTCTTTTATTAAACATGCCTAAAACTCTCACACATATAGTTGTCAACAGTTTTGTTTTTACAGCCTGAATCATGGAAGTTTACGTATGCAGGTTTTAAAATAAGTAAATTCTTACCATATGCTTCCTCTATAAGGGCACAATAAGGATTAATGCCCATTCCATTCTGCTTAGACTCTTGTTCTCCAAGGCGCAGAATATTTTCAAGTCCGTTTAAAGCCACCTGTACTATTTTTGAATCCATCACAGTCAGGAGATCACAGAGAGGCTTGGTACAACCTAATGCTACCAAATACCTTTATAACAGTGGAAAAACAGTGGGGAGAGAGTAGAAAGGGAGATAATTCAGCACATTTATTCTGAGATGCTATTCTATCTGCATTGGTCCTTAATTTTGCTTACAAAAAAGTGGCTCAAGTAACATTTATAAAGCATACAACAACATAAACTTAAGTCTCAAATACAACATTTAATCTAAATTATTCTAATAAGAAAATTTAATGTATATATTCTACTAATGCCAAATTTCAGTAAAGAATTTTTCAAATCCTTTTTATGTATAATTTTCATGTAAGTTTGACTGAGTATAGGGGAGAAGTTCTTTTTTCAGGCACTATGAATGTTTATAGAGGCAAAACCAATAGTAATATGTTACAAAAAGATAAGAACAATGATCCACAGCAGCTCAGTCCACTCAACCTATTAAGGTATCAGTTTTACCTGCTCTAATGGGAAGGATGTAATTTTGTTCCGAATACAACAAGACATGAGGATTCCGAGTAAGTTGTTCCTCTTCTCAACTTTGAACAAAACCCTTTGTGGACTTTGGGAACTCAGAACGTTTGTCCTTGTTCCTACCATGGAACAAGGAAAGCCAGCAATGCTTGCCTGCATCAAAAGGTTGTCTGAATGCAGTTAATTAGAGAATGTAGAACATCCTATAAGTTTGAGAGTAGTATCTGGAGGATATTAAAAAGGCTACAATTTCATGAAAGAGATTGTATGGATTCTGTGATGGGAAGTTACATTTATGCTATTATATGCATGTTTACTATTCCAAGATCCTGCATTAAAATTTACAATATGCTAAAATTTAAGAAGCTAGGTTATGCAAGCAATTACAATAACATGCTTTCCTTCAGTCTGATAACGTTTAGCAGTTTTAAGAGAATTCAAATGATCCAATTTCCAATACATATGCTCCTGCCTTCTAAATATTATATTATCATTTTGTAATCCGTGTATGAGCTACTAATAAAAACTACACAAAGAGCATTCGAAGCACTTACAAAGTATTTGATTTTAGTTAAGATGTCTTGCCTTTGTAGTAAATAAATAGCTGCTGATAGTAATGTTTCATTAAACTACATTTTGAAGAAAAAGAGTACCTGTTTAAAATAATGCAGACAATGAATCTAAAATACGAAAAATATTACCATTTCTTTATAAGTTTCTCTATAAAGAGATTAAGCCACATAGCACAAAATTTCCATTTTCAAACACTGAAACTACTCACTATTTAAACTGTGTTTTAACAATGTAACATCAATTCTGGAGTTTATGCCTAAAGCTTTCACAAATTAATACGACTGAGACAATTTAATTTCTGTCAATTTGCTTTTAATCCTATTGTACATCTTTTACTCATTTTTCTGATTCCTACACGTTTGTTCATTTACATAGTTTCAAGAAATTACAGTTGTGCTTAGGGTTTTATTGCTATGTTTGTTAGGATGCAACTGAAGAAACAGAAACTCCTTAGAAAAGTTATTTAGGCAAAAAAAACCCACTAGCGTGGACAAATTAATTACCTAATCTGTTCAGGGGTTCCTCCTGATGTCGTGTTAGTTATGGCCCACGCTGCTTCTTTTCGGGTGCGAAATTCAGCTTTCTGAAGGATTTCAATCAATATTGGAAAAATATTTGCATCTATAACAGCCTAGAAGATGAAATAAGAATTTGTGATAATTAAGAAATGTGCATCAGAAAAGAGCACTGAAACCTTTTCCTATAAATTTCAGCCATACATACCTATTTATAACAAAGGATGCAATGTTTTGTTCTCTAACAAGAAAATACCACATTAGAAATGCTAAACTGTTACTCAGATCTGTTCGCACATTGCACCATGCAAGCATTCAGAATATTTTCTTTGCTGATTTCAACTTTTTACAGTTACTGAATAGGTTTGTTCAAAAATTGCACTATATGTTAAGATGATGTTATAGGACCTAAGAGATCTATAGGGCCTTGAAACAAGACTTCACTCTGGCCTTTTTTTTCATATCTGCACTTTTTATAAAAGCATATGTCCATAATTGGACACTGTATAACTATATCTAAAAATACTTCAGGCAAATTACATTTTCATCTGTGATTCAAGAAGAAAAAAAAATTATACAGTTTTAGATTTTTTTTTTTGAAAGTCTAATGGAACCTTTTTTTTTTATTATTCTTTTCCAAGTAATAATATTAGGTTGATCAATGGATAAATAATTAGGATCTAATAATTTCCACAAGGCAGCTCAGTATTAATTACATCACCCAATTTTCTGAAACAAGTAAAACAGGCAACATTCCAAAGTAAGTGGAATTGGTAGAATGGTCCTCTTTTCACTAGATTTGTTGGAAGAAATGTTTCTGTTGAACTTTTAAGGCAGAAAAATTGCTACTACATTAACAACATATACACTTCAAAGCCTAACAAAATTAAAGAGAATATATCATTAGATGATGCACCAAAGCAAAAAAAACTAGCAAATGCTGATACTAAATCTAAGAGAATATTTTAGGTACCCTTTAATTTCTTCTGCAAGAATGATATGAATTCCCTTCAGGGATTCAAATCATCTTCTCTAGCACAATTTATGTTAAATATATTTTTTAGAAGTTATAATTTTTGTTCAAAATTAACAAACAACTCAAAAGCTAGACAGAATTAGAAACAGGACTAAAACAAATAATGCAGAGTTAATTTAACATCTACTTATTTTTCCATGTGATGGAAAATCACGTGAGCTCATAAAAGCAAAACAAAAATAACCAAACAACCCACCCAATTTCTAATATACAGGCTCTTACCTGAATCTGAGCTCTGTTTCCTGCAGTAATATTAGAAACAGTCCAACATGCTTCTTTTCGAATAGATTCCTTGGGACTACTCAGCAAGTGCAAAAGACAGGGCAATGCAGAGCAATTTAGAATCACCTAAAATAATTTGAGAATTGAAAATTTGCTTTTACAATTAAAAAAAAAAAAAGCTTCACAGATAACATCAGAAAATACAGCAGTTCTATGCTTTAGAAAATGTCATAGATAACATCTTGCAAAATTAATGTCCTCAACGCTCCAGTACTTGCATAAACAATGCAACAATTTAAAAGAATCTGACCTCAACTAAAATAATGGAGACTAAAACTAGCAAGACTTAATAAGGTTGGTTAACATTAGAATATAACTTAAACAACTGAGAAGTTAAAATCTAATTTGTTCATCTTTTCTTTTTTAAAACCACATACATCTTTTATTTAATTCCTTAGTGAAAGCCACTTCTCTGAGGCCCAGAGCAAAATAAGCAAATTCCTTATTTTCCATACACACTAGCTCTGCAAGTCTTTTAAACACAATTTTCTCCGAAACAGGACCTATTTGGCAGTATTTCTTACATTGCCTCTGGTACCTAACAAGAATCTTTTGGACAAGTTGCACCAGGAAGACCATTACATTCATGTACAAACTGAAACTGAGTATGGCTAGTACTTACAAAAAGTGAAAACTTGACGGCATTTCAAGGCTTAAATAAATAAACAGAACTTCCACTAAGAAATAAAAATTTCTAACTAACTTCACATGTTGATGTATAAAGAAGTTAGTTCTTGCAATAATTTAGTTTAAAATAGCAGTCTAAGCTGATGCCAGATGGACAGTACAACAAGCACCATACATTTATGCAGAGCCTCTTTCAGTGAAGTATTTTTGCAATTAATTTCTTCAAAATTGCATCTCTCTCTTTCTTCCTGACATTTTTCTTTAATCAACTAGTCTTACCTGTGTTTGGATATCATCGCCAGTAACAATATTTCCAACTGCTCTTAGTGCAGGGGATACCACCTTGTAATCATTATGCCTGGAGATATTACAAATATTAAATTGTTTGATGTTATCAAATGTTATATTTTTTGCATTTTCTGTCAACAAGGGTTTACTTCAGGTGCTAAATTTTTATCTACCACTGTAACTGCTGCTCATTTCATATGAATTCCGCCTACTTAGCTAAATTTGTCAAATGAAAACCTGTAATTGAATTACCTAGTAAAGGAAAAGATATCTTATGGAACAACAAACCCTGCCTCTGCTGAGCAGAAGAGTAGCAGTCTGTACAGGAGATGCTGCCTACAAGCCGAGGACATGAGCACTTCACCCAGCTCCACTACTACTGGACATAAGTCTGGAAACTGCCCCCTTTGACAGGTACACAGACACAAGGGATGTCATTAGTTGTACTCTAAAGCTCAGAAGACCCCTTTCGTACGGAAACTTCCCCTCCTTTTTAAGTGAATGACTACAGAAACCAACATATGAAGTCCATATTCAACTAATGAATACGGGAATGAAGCAATGGGAGGTCTATTCAGTTCTCTTAAAGCATTTAAATGTGAAAAAGTGATTTTATCCTCTTCTGCCTATTACACAAATGAACTTTTAATAGGGAGCTATGCACAGTTGTCATGGCTGGGAACTACTATCACTGACCTATTCTACAGGCCCCATAGAACATATAGATTTCACCACTCTTTCTCGGGGAATAACCATAAAACAAGTATTCTTGAATGATTCAGAAGAAACATTGCAGAACCATAGCTGAAGCCTATTTCTGGGCTTGGATTTTCCCAGACTTCATCATATTTCAGCCTCATCTCCTAGAAAATAGTATTACTGGTAGAAAAAAAAAATTACCATCAGCATTAAAAAATTAAGCTGAGAACTCAAGCTCATTCTTCAGCCTTCACCTTTTGACTGCTACTCGTACATGATATCCAACATTAAATTTTAAAGAATAAAGAGAATACAACTCCTCCCACTATTAATGAGGAAAAATCCCAAAACAACCTAGTAAGTAGCAGAAGAGGTTTCAGATTGAGTTCATGTTTATTACTTCCTACCAAAGAAAGTTCAGACTTGACGTGAAAAAACACCAAAAACCACAGGAAGAGATCTCCTCATGAGAGCTCAACTCCACTCAAATTCATTAATATTAACAATACTGTAAGACACTTATTTCATTAAGAGAGTACTTACATCAGCAACTCTACCAGTCTTCGGCATACTCCAGAATCAATAACAGCTTGGATTTTATCATTGGGTCCATCTGAAAGGTAAGAGAGGGCCCAGCAAGCATCTGCTAATACATCCGGGTCACTGCTAAACAACAGTCTTGATAAAACATTTAAGCAAGGAGCAACCTAGGTGAAAAAATAAATAAATATATATCGCATAAATATTTCCTAGATATAGATATTTCCTATTTTTTTATATTTCAGAGAATACTTCTCAAAGGTACAGAGCTACAGAACTTTTTATTGTCAAAGCGCCTGTGCTCAATAATGAGACAATACTTGGGTGGAATATTTCCCTATTATGTCTTTCTAACAGTCATTTGATTTTATTGCTGACAAGTATCAAAACAGATGATTTTATGCAGAACAGAGAGACAGAGAGGACTGTGATTAGAGTAAAATGTTAGAACTGAGCCAGTCCCCAGATACAAAGCTATTGGGTTACTTTCCTTCAATTCTCTGATTTTTGAGAATTTTTTGTCATACCTTACTGAAGTCTGGAGGTGGATTCTTCCCTCTACAGAGATTCGAAAGAGCCCAGACTGCATTTCTGGTTGTTGTAAGACGATTTGAATTTGTTAACAGTCTACCATATAGAGACAAAAACAACGTTATCAAAAAGATAATCAGCCTTTTTCTAATGTGTTGCTACTAAAACGGCACTATTATTTGGGTGGGAGAGGGAGAGAGGAAGGAATCTATATTAGGGTACTAGATTCAGTTTATTTCTACTAATAATTCATACATTGCAATTTTTGTCTTAGAATGAGCTGAATCTGAATAGGTTAGTTAACATGGACAACTCATTTACAATGCAAATGACACACCACTACTAACATGGAAAAAAAATTAATCTCTTCTGAGGTTCTTCACAAGGATGCAGTTAATCAAAATCTATATAAAAACATAGGACCCCATAGAATATTAGAAATTGAAAGATCTTAAAAACAAATCACTATTTTTGCTTAATGAAAAAGCAAAATATGCAAAATTTGAAAAAATCAATTTTGCTTTCAGATATCTATCAAAATTACCAAAAGCTTTACCTTCAGAAGGTAACACCGCTCTGTATTAAAAGGTCTTATAAAATAGCTTAATTAATTATTTTAAGCAATATTATATTTGAAAATATTTCCGTTGGATACATTTTTGCTAGTGAAGAAGCTACACTATACCCTACTGTATGCAGAAAGTTAGCATAGAAAGTGCTGTGTTTAGCTATGAACAACTCTCCTAGTGAGAAGAAACCTGGTGGAAGACTGCCAATATAATAACTGTTCTGCCAACTCATCTCAGTATCCCCATGAAGAGCAACACCAAAGCTTGAGGTTACTGCACAAAGTTGGAGAAGACAGGGAGGACAACCTGTTGCACAGCCAGTGAGAATTACACAAATGCAAGTAGGGCTTAAATGATTTATCCCACCTTATATATTCAGAACTCTAATAAAGCCCTCCTTGGCTGCACACCAGACATTTCATTTCTAAACAACATTTCTAAAATCACTAAAATAACCTGTTGAAAACATGTGAAAGCTTCTAGTGATGGATTATTTAAATATAATGTTCAGATAATCTGAAACGTTAAGATTCACAGCAGTATATTTAAAACAAAAACATATCTGGAGTGTATTTTAAGTCATCTGATCAAGAAAAAAAAAGATTTCCAAACTAAAAATAAATGCAAGTTTTATAATAAGTGATTTCTAAATTGACACTTATACTTATCCATAGCTCCATACTACAGTTACAATATTAGCTTACAACACTTACTCCAAGAGGGGTGATAATATTCCACAGTTTAAAACAAAGTCTCTACATTCTGCATTATCACCAGCAATGTTACCAAGAGCCCACACTGCCTGAAAAAGTAAAAACACAAACAAACAAACAAAAAAAAAACCCAAAAAAANAAAAAAAAAAAACAAAAAAAAAAAAAACAAACACACTAAATGAAACTACACAAGCTTACATAACAGATAATCTACATTGCATTACAGATAATCTACATACTTTTACATCAGGAATTATGAATGAGTCAAAAAAAAGTTACCAATATCTTTTTGAATACAAAATTTCAAGATTACTGATTTCTATATTGCATTCAATATATACTTACACAGGCAGTCATACTTTTAACTAAATATTTTTGTTAGTAAAATATATTAATCTGTATACTTTGCATAAAAAAAGCATATATATTATTTTCAAACATTTATATTATATCAATAAATGCTACAATTAAACTGACTCAAAGATGCAAACCATGCACAAGGAATCAAAGGTGTTAAATCAGGAATCTTTGCTATTTAAATTCTTAAGCATTCCAAAATCATGCAAAAGTACATTCCAGTGTACTACAGCATCCTTCCAAACTATATATATATATTTTGGAATTAGGAAAATATTAATGAAGACTGAAAAATAATACAAGGGAAGAACAAAAGGAAAAGGATGTAAAAAAAATTTAAATACTACATGGTAACTTTGTGATGGTAAGAAAATAAAGAAAAAAAACCAGTCATTATTTTCTGTCTATTATGCTATTTTAAATTCTTTTCACTTGTAAATACCACAATAGAAATTAGGTATTTTCTCAAATGATTCCATTACATGAAATAAAAAAATAGAGTGTGGGTAAAAAATAGCAAGGGTAAAGCACTAGCTTCCTGGAGCCTGTACAATGAGGCTCAGATATTCCTTAAACAGCAAAGAAAAAAATATTTTAACAAATTAGATTTAAGCAATTTTAAATTGCCCCAAGAAAACACTTACCTGCTCCTGTACATCTTCATGTTCTGAACTAAGCAACTTAATAAAAATTGGAACAGCTCCGGTTTCAATTACTACTTTGGTATGTAGGAATGTCCCGGATGCAATATTTGTCAAGGCCCAAGCTGCTTCAAACTGTCGAGGAGCAGAAAGCATAAGCACCAAAAGTCATCTACAAAGCTTGCAGAGGTTTCTTTTCCCTTTTTTTTTCCCCCTCCCTCCTCTATTAGCTGGTACACTTTCTGCTAACTCACTATTAAGTCAAAACTGGTATGAATGCACACAAGACTCATGTGCCATTCCATGACTATCACAAGCAGCAGAAATTAATTATTTTCTTTTTATTAACCTTTCAAAGACTTTTCTGCAAGCATTTCACTTTTCTGTGTCTCTTCCTTCTTTTGTAAATTACATTTGAAAAGCAGTACTACACTGTACTCAACTCAGAACGGATGCTGCTCACATAATAGTATTGATGTGTTGTGTACTTTACTACTCTGGAAATGCTTTTGAAAAAAGACTGACTTATCCAAGTATTTGACCAGCAGAATACATATTCCCACAGACTACTATGAAAATCAGAGGAATCATGATCTCATTTCTGTGACAACCAACATTTTAGACAACTAAGATCTACATCTTTGATGGCGAAAAATAACTAGATTTGATTATAAAAAAAGACATCATTTCCAATGATGTTTTGAGGGTTTCTAATTCTATTCAAAATTCTAACCCAGCACCAACCAGACTCACCTGCAGAGTGTAGTTCTCATTCCTTTCAAGAAATTTCACAAATCTCTGCACTACTCCTGGTTTTTGGATGACTTCATCTATAGGTGGATTAGGTTCTAAGAGATTATAAATAAATAAATAAATAAATAAATATGTTCAAGCAAAGAAAACAACCAAGTAAATTAATTTTCAGTGTAACACAGCACCATCACAGTCCTCACGAAGTCCTTGCCATAATTTTTAGCCTTCAGTCATTTCAATCTAAAATGAAGGAGCTAAACTTTGACTTTAGAATAGGGTTTTTTTTTTTTTCTTTCTTAAATCATCTCCTTAAGCTACTATAACTTAGTAAACACTACTCTGTATAATAATAAAAGTTCTACACAGTACTATCCATTGGCATGTTAGTAACTCATTATAAACCACTGTTCCCTGAAACAGTAATTCAGGTCAATGGAATAACAATCATGGGATTCCATAACAATCATTAAATGTTCAGGCACACCTTTGTCCACTTAATTAATTAACAGCACTTAATTAATAGCACTTAATTTGGATTCTCTGGTATACATTTCTTTTCCTCAATTCTGTAGCACTGATGTGTTATTTCTGACGTCTGATCAACTACACTGTACCGTATAAATATTGGTATGAACATACAACCATATATCTTAAAGACTTGATAAAAACAAGTTAAAAGTGTTCTTTGGTAGTCGTATCATTTTCCTCTCCTCAAATACAGAGCTGTGTTAAGACCAGAAATTCAACCAGTACGAGTACCATAAGTAATGCTAGTGTGCAGTTAGATATTGCTCTGGACTCTTTTATCAGAATGTCCTTGCTTTTGTCACTTTGTCTGAAAGACTTAACATGAGAATAATGAAGCTTTTTGTATTTCAACATTATGTTGGAACGGACTTGGCACTGCTTCCACATAAACAGAACTAGAAGCTTCAGCAAGCTCTTTTCAAAAGCAGAACAAAGTTAGCCTCTAACTGACTAAAATTTGTAATACCAACATAAAAGGAACAAAACAAAACCAGAAAATGTTTAGTACCTTTAGATAGCAATTTTCTGAATTTCTGAGTTGCTGTGAGTTGCTGATCAGGATCATCTGAGAAAATCATCTGGACCATATCTACTGTAATAACTTCTTCCTAAAAATGAAAGAACAATTTCTCCTGTCTAAATTAAGCATATGAAAAGTAATATCTTTAAAACATTCAACAGTATTTACCTCTGGTATAGGTACAGTAGAGCTGACATCAGGATCCTGAATCGGACTTTCTATCATAGATTCTTCATTTCCCGGAAGAGCAACATTTCGGCGTTTAAATAGCTAAAAAAAAGAAGAAATTTGTGGGGATGTCAAAGCTGACCATGGAGCAGGTAGTCACAATATGTATTTGAAGAAATGCTTTCACCACTGCCAGCTGAACTGTTTCAGCTACTCACCTTCCTATTCAGCCATACAAATGGAAATCTAAATTAAACTTGACTGAGCATAAAAGAGAAAAACACTTCACCTGTATCTTGACGAACAGTACTGCACCGTATCAGTGGAATGTTTAAATGCTTGAGCTTTTTTTAATCAGAAAAGATATATGCATTTTTCACATGCAAAACCCCAACAAAATACATTGCTTTTAGTGTTTAATTCTTCATAGTTCAGCACTTTCTTTTTTTAAAAAAAGTAGCTGATGTAATACTGTTTCTTCTTCACATAGTTTGTAAGCGAACATTAAAACACAAAGGCAGGATTCCTGTTTCTGTACTGCACTCCTACCTTTAACATTCAATACAGAAAGTCTAAGATCTACACACTTGCTTTCTAGGATAATTATTTTGTAATCGTATTTACAATTGTAGAAAAAAAAAATCAGAAACATTATTTTAATAGAAACGGAGAAAACAGCAAGGTTTCCAGGTAAACTTTCTAAAGATGAATCTCTAAAGTGATTTTGGATACCGTGAATGTTTAACACTGGCTTTATACACTGCCTACATTCTAAAATGATACCTGAAAGTATTTAATAGGTATGCTTAATGAGTACCTCTTCATTTTCTGGCATACAAACAGGACATTCACGTTACTCTGTTTTGCTTCTAGAAACCAAACCTATGTTTTTATCTTCAGTTCAGTACTACACTACACACATTACAACAATTATAATTACAAAGAATGGTTGAGTTTGAAAGTTAACTCTGGAGACTATCTACTTCAAGCCCTATGCTCAAGCAACAATTAACAAGTCGAAGAATATTATGTCAACACCTTTAAAAATAAATATTAAATCCCAATCCATTAACGTTCAATGATCTCATCTCCTAAACATAATAATGAGACTTCTACTTAATCCCAAAGGTCTTTAAAGTTGTCTAGAGACCTAGACTTCTGCTACTGCACATAGCCAAACCTGCTTTAAGCGACTATACCCACATGTCAAAGTCAAGCAGCATCCTAAAACAATGTCTCTTGTTCAACACACCACTTCTGGGTTCAGCAGAATTCTGGACACGGAATGACTGCACTCAATTCCACTGAAATCTAAGAATGGAAGGATAGACAAGGTTCTTCTTTTCTAAGATTAGCTAATCTTTCCAGTACTCAGCAAGAGTGTGAAAGGTCTTGGTTGAAACCTGTTAACTGCTTTTGTTTACCAACTTGGTCTGTCCATCAGTTTTTCTGGCGCAAAACCAGACTCATTTTCCTGTACAACTTGTTCCATCAATGTGAAGGGAGCTGAAAAGGCCAGTCTAACAAATTAAGAAGAAAGAAAACATAACTGTATTCTAAAAAAACACTCAGCAAAGGACAAGGAACACCCATTTTTTGTAATTTATCTGGGGAGAATTTACTATAAAAATACACAAACAACCCTACCAACAGAAAGTGAAATTCAGGTGAATCCCTTTACAGGTGCTCTAGTACCATACTATTATATCTCAGGTTCAACTAATTTAAATTCCTTTTCCATGTAGTGGCACCACTTTCCCCAGAGAAGGGTAAGCATTCCTGTCTCTCTCTAGGTGGTGGGAGACAACAGTCACCCACTTTAGACTGTAGATAGTATCAGACTACTTTCATTACTTTCCTGGAAGGGAATTCAGGAACTTTTGGGGAACATGGACTATGACCATTCATTAAAATATACCACACTCTATGTACTCTCATCACTAAAATTTCAGTAACAACCAAAAATATTACTTATAATAGCTCAGAGATTTCCATTTGATAGCCATGGTACTAACCTAGTTTTTGAAAAGCTCTTCAGCAGGTTTGTTCAAAGACAAAAATAATCCTCTCACTTTTAACAGTATAAGTTGGCCTAAACTCTAAAAGAGAATGCAGTGTTTTGAAACTTTATCTGAATTAAGACCAATCTTCATCCCAGTCTTACATGTCTAAACTGAGATTTAATGGTAATTTAGGGATTAACTAACCTTAAGATATGGATCTCTCCTTGGCGGTCCCCAATGACTTAAGAGGGCTTGGGTTCACTGTTGCTTTTGTGGTTCTACTGAAAGGCTCCTGGCACTCACCAAGACTATACAGAACATATTTAACCTAGTTATTTGGATCCAGAAAAAAGATCTGCTTTCACAGACCTGAATATAACTTCATAAGCCCTTAAGAGTTAATACGTCATTGAGAGGCTTACCTGTTCTTCCCTTTTTTGTTTCCGAAGCTGGATTCCTTCCTCTTCTCTTCGTCTTCGCATTTCTTGGGGATTTAGTGCATTGTTCTTGTAGCTTTTCATTCTGAAGTTATCCTTCCCCGGACTTGCCATGTTGTCTATTTAGAGGAAAAAAAAAAAAAAAAAAAGCTAAACCTTGAAACCTTGAGTATGTACAGTAGCTAGCATCTTAGCTATCATCTAGCTTAGTTCATTTTAAAAGTTTACATAATAGAAATTAAAGAAAAATCACTGCCTACGTTTGCATTTTTAAACTTCAGATTAAACTACAGTTCATCCCATGGATCAGATGCTTAATTAAATAGTTTTAACTACTACAAAATTAAGTAACTAGTCTTATGAGATACAAAAAGGAAGCACACTGCATTGCTAAGCTTTCAGCTAAGACTTAAGGGAATAATTGGCTGCCACTGTCAGTATGTACAGGAATTTGTTTCCTCCTTTCAAGAGGAAATATTAAATATATAAAAAAAAAAAAAACAAGAAGAAAACCTATGGCATTTACTGTTTCATTTGACATCATACTTTACTGTTTCTTCAGTATTTTAAGATGCCACTAAATGACATCAAAGCATCTAAAATTTATCTTACATTTTCCGTCTTACCTGTATACAGGAGGTAAAAACAAGAACCTCTGCAGAGATAGGGTCATAGCATCTTGATCGTCAATTTAGAATGGAAAAGGATAAACCTAAGTGATTGATCCATTGTAATTAAAAGATCTTTTGATGTATAACAAAGATCTGCCTGTCATACTTATCATATTGGTTCTGGAATGATAAAAGTGATGCAGCATGATTCTGTCATGAAAATGATCAAATGTATCTGATGCTTGTTTTTAAAGCTAAAACTGAAGTCTTCATCTGGGAAATAATTAATTGCCAAAAAAATATGATTCAGGACTCTAAGCAAGCTCCCATTCATCTACAATTCTTTCACAAGAAAAGAACAACCAACGCATAAGAATATTTGAACTACAGTTCCTGAGCTATACACAGTTCTCTGTTTATCCATTTCCATGCTGAGGCTTGGTTATACCAGCACGAACGACTGCATAACAATAAACAACAGCTATGAAAGGAAATCAGTCTGCAGACTCCCATTGGCATTCAGAAAACACCCTGAGGACCAGCAGCCTGTTCCACACAAGCACTTTAAGCTGGTGAGAGTCCTGGTAAACTACTGCCACCTCTGGACCATGCCGCAGATTGCCAATTGCAGATTGTAACGGTATTGGGACTTTCGAGGCACAATTTTGGGCAAGACCGGCCCAACCAGTTGGAGAACACCCCACCTCTCTCACTGCTCAGGCCCTGCCAATTCAGCTGTGCCAATACAACTGTCAGGCCAAACAAACATCAGTGCTGGGTTAAAAGTTACCCCATCCAGATCACCTGCCAGTTCCTCAATCAGCCCTGTCAGGTGGGAAGGAGGCCACTCCAAAACTGCTTTTAGAAAGGAAAGCTCATCAAAATATACTGTGTCTACACAGATGCTACGTGAGCTTTACAAGGTGATAGAGACTGTTAGTCCCCACCTGCCCAAGCCTCACAGCTCTTGCCTGTGGATCTAAGAGATGCTGAAGGTCTCTGCTAGGCCGCGCTCCCCTTCCCTGGCTGCCTTCTCGAGATCGCCCCCCCCCTCCCCGCCCGTGGTGCCCAGACCAGGCCTGGGGAAGAGACCTGGGTGCCTCCACATCCCCTGAACGGGGAGCCCCCTCCCCGGCGCCTGGGCAAGAAGCCTGCCGGCGGGGAGGCCCTTCCCGCACCTCCCACTCGGTCGCCGCGGCGGTCAGAGGACAGCGGCCAGCGCCGAACCCATCGCAGTGGAGGCGGGAAGCGCCGCCTCGATCGCCGCCACCGCCTGGCGAGACACAACGATCCGCCCGGGAACGCGGCACCGGCAGCTGACGCCAGCGCAAGATGGCGGACAACGCCGCGCCGCTCCGCGCGCCGCACCGGCTGCTGGGCTGGCCCTCGCTCCCAGCAGCCTCCGCGCGCCCGTGCCGCCGGAGGTGGGGGGGGCGGCGGAGGGGGGCGCCGCGCCGGAGCGACGCCCACGCAGGGGCCACCGCGGGAAAACCACAACTCCCAGAGTGCCCCGGAGCCCGGCTGCGTGACGCATTTCCGTCGCCGAGCGCGGC
Source organism: Eudromia elegans (assembly GCA_003342815.1). Taxonomy (NCBI): domain Eukaryota; kingdom Metazoa; phylum Chordata; class Aves; order Tinamiformes; family Tinamidae; genus Eudromia; species Eudromia elegans. The sequence goes on from PTEX01000033.1 coordinate 5,529,451, forward strand.
TTCGGGCAGTGGCTGGGCGGAAGTGGCGGGGGTTTCGGTTTCCCGCCCGTTGGCGGCCGTTGGGAGCGATGCCGGTGTGCGATATCTGCTGCGAGGCGTTGCCGTCGGAGGCGGCGGCGCGGCGGCACCTGCGGTGCGCGCACCTGGAGCGCCAGCCCCGCTGCCCGCTGTGCGGCGCCGCCGCGCCGGGCTACGACGAGCTGCAGCGGCACGTGGAGGAGCTGCACCCGGAGCCGCCGGTGCGGGGGCCGCGGCGTGGGCCTCTGCCCGCCCCGGCGGCGGGCGCGGGTGAGCGGCGGGCCTGGGTGGGCCAGCGGGGAGCGCGGCCTTGGCCTTGGCCCTAGCGCTGCGGAGTCTGCCGCCCTGGAGATGCCCGGAACCTTCCTGGGCTTGGCCCTGGGCAGCCTCCCTTGTTCGACCTGACTCCCTTTGGGCGGGGGACCTGTCGGGGTGATTGCCCGAGTTTTTGTTCAGTCTCAACTGTTCTAAGATAATGTGATACACTTTAGTAATACTAAAACTACTGAAAAATTATTTATTCGAGGACAAAGTAAGAATGGGAAGATATTTTTACTTTATTTCTATCTGTATTTAGTACACCAACTACTGTATTATGAAGCAAAAAATGATAAAGGATTGCAAGCAAGCCTTTCTCCTTTAGAAAGGCAAATAGAATAGCTTTAGAGAGAGGCAGAGACAGCTCTTTGTGTATAGAGAGCTATTTTGGGGTTTGCTGCCTTTCTCTGGGAAATTTGACAGTACAGAATTCATCGTTGTGTAATTATATGAGACTTTGTACATCAGCAAAAGGGATGATTCTTTAAAAAGCATGAAAGCTAATTAAATATGGAACTCCCCTCCCTTTTTTTTTTTCTCCGAACACAGGAAGTGGTGATCAGTTCTATGAGTGTCCAATATGCAGTCTTACCTGTAAAAATGTTCAGATTCTCCAAGAACATGTGGATTTGCACTTAGAGGAACAAAGCTTTTCAGAAGGTACCTGAGTGAATGCAAGCTTGATAGTATTTGAAAGTATTTTAAACTATTTGCTTGTTGCAGTATAGAATCTCTGGCAAAATTCTATATATTTTGTTATTAAAAAAATTCCCCATTAAAGTTAATATATTCAATAGCACTCAAAAATCATGTGGCTGAGTGCCTTGCTTAATTACACATGCTAAAAGAAGTATCTGTCTATGCATGCTTATAAAATAACTATATCATGGGTAAAATAAAATGTGGTGAGAAATGTTTAAAGGACTTTTTCAGCTGTATGGAAGGATTATAAATGTGGATCTTGGATTGGCACATCTTAGTATGACATGAGTTTAAAAGCAACAGCTTCTTAATTTCTAATTTATTCTCAATTCTTTTCTATAAATGCTCCTGCATTTATAGAAATTAATTAGCTGTAGTGGTAAGGGAAAAGACTCAAAATAAATTTGCTTTTTTAAGCACAGTTTTCTTTCTGTCAGTTTCCCATACAGTTCTCTGACTCTAAATTTGTTTGTGTCACTTTATCATTATGAGTTTGCTAGCAATAATTTTAGAAGCTGTCTGTGATACTTGGTAAATTGCAGGTAAATTGCAGGTTTCACCTGCTAACATAGCAGGTGAAAAGTAGTAAAACTCAAGGTGTTTTCTTAGTTATGGAGTTGCATGCATTATTTGCCAAGTAACTCTCCTGCGTAATCATTGTCTAATTGGGAAGCTGAGGCTTAGTGGGCTGAATGTCATTGGTATTACCTAATGTTTTTTGCTAGTATCTCAATATCGTATGCATCTCCTAAAATTAATGCATAGGTGTTCTTATGTATGTCTGCTTATAGAAGCATTTTTAAAGGTCAAACAAATGATTGTTCAAAGCATTGTTAACCTGCTGTTCTCTCTCTAAAATGTTATTCCTGGGTAGGTGGAAACTTAAGAGATCTAGAACTGGCTCAGCAGCTCCAGATTGAAGAAGATAAACAGCAAAGGTCAGAAGAGGAGAGGCGAGAGAAGGAAGAATTTAACAGGCTACAGGTACAGTAATACTTCAATAAAATTTGAAAGAATTGTGCAATTATATAAGCTACGTACCTAGTAAGTGTAGTGTTTTGCTTCTCAAAAATAAGAATATCCATAGCAGGTCAGACCTGCATAGTCAGCCAGGCTGGACTGAGACAGTAGTGTGGGATGGAGCTGTAGGCAGGTGCAATTCCTAAGCCACCTTAGTCCTGGCACTGATGCTGAACTTGCCTTGCGCTGTTTCACTCTAATCGTGTGGCCCAGGATGGGGCCTGGGCACTGCAGGATTCCTGTGCATGCTGCACTGCCCTACAGTGTCTCCTGCTCCACTGTCCTGCCCTGCAGGGCAGCCTGGAGTTTATTACCTGAGTCTTTGAGCGTCTCTTCCTGGAGAAATTGCCTTCCATGGTTCACACTTTGTCCCAGACCTGCCCTGGTAGCCCCTGATGTCCTTCTTGCTCCCACCATGCAGCTCTGATAGCTTCACCACCCTCTCTTCCTACCTCCTGGCCATTAAATACCTCTGTGCCAGTGGCTCTGTGCCCAAAAGAGAGCAGAGGGAGATCTCTGCTCTTCCAGAGGTGGCTTTCCTAGTTTCCTAGACTTCCACTCCTCATCTGGAGTGGAGTTTGGCCTTTAACTCTAAAATCTCATAGCCTGAAATATTTTTCTCTTTACTTTTCCACATTGTGGATTGTGTATGTATTTTTCATACAGAAGTTTACATTCTTTATTAATATAGGTTAAAAACAAATGTCATCTAAATAAGGTATGTTCCATTTCTAACAGAGGCAATATGGCCTGGATAATTCTGGAGGCTACAAGCAGCAGTTAGTGAAGAATATGGAAAGGGAAGTTGACAGAGGAAGAATGCAGCCTTTTGAGTATCACAAGAGAAAAGCTGACATGATGGAATCTTTGGCTTTTGGTATAGATGATGGAAAAACAAAAACTTCAGGTAAATTGTTGAAGTTATGCAACTATGAGGATAATTTTTAGGTTTGGTCTTTAGTGACTTGGAGTGAAACAGAAGGGTTCCATAGTATCCATAAGTGCTTCTGTCTTTGTAAGGGATATTATCTTTTAGGTGCAGGAGAGGTAAGTGCTTAACTGTTGATAGTATTTTTTCATAATAACTCTTTTGCAGGCTACAATTTATGTATAACTGAAGTTGTTAATTTCAGATATCATCTGTTTAGCAACAGTGAAAAAATGTCTTGAAATCTTGTCGTCCGTAGGATATAGATACATCAAGATAAGGAGCATAAAATTGCAAGAGACATAATGTCCAGTGTCTTTGTGATTTGTGCTCTAGATCTAATGTAGGATCAGTTAGAAATTTTAACATTGCCTCAGTCTGTTTCAAGCTGGGAAAGAATCAATTTCTGAAAGATTCTATAATACATTTAATTGATATAAACTTTGTTTTTGGTCATCTTCTAGGAGTCATTGAAGCACTGTGCAAGTACTATCAGAATGAAAACAAAGATGTAAGATGTGTATGGCTGTCTGCATCAGTAGATCATTTCCACTCATCTTTGGGCGACAAAGGCTGGGGTTGCGGTTACAGGAATTTCCAGATGCTCCTTTCCTCACTGTTGCAAAACAGCTTGTATGATGACTGCTTGAGAGGTATTAATCAGAACAATCTATTTGTTACACGTACCCTAGATGACAAACATTTTAACTGTTGTGTAAATGAAAAGGCAAAGCATCAAAGCTTACTAGGCCCAAAATAGCTAGTAAATGCTTGCTGTACCATTAGAATGTATTGTAGAAAGAATCTGAAGTGAATACTGGCAAGGCACGATGTAACTGAGGTTTTAGCATAGTGCTTGGCGTGTATCTTTTGATGATGTCAATTGCCTCTTATAAAAGAGGTTGAATATTCATAATTAATACAGTATTTCAGGAACTGTAATCTCAATCCAGAAGTTTTCTCTTTCAGATATTGTGTTAACACCTAGTATACCAAAAATTCAGTCCATGATTGAGAATGCCTGGAAAGAAGGCTTTGATCCTCATGGGGCATCTCACTTCAACAACAGATTACATGGCACCAAGGCATGGATAGGAGCATGTGAAATTTATTCACTTTTAACTAGTCTCAGAATAAAGTAAGTTGTTTGTGGTTTTTTTTTTTTTTTTTCCTTTTTCCCTTCCTTGACTATGCATATACCTCTGTAAGATCAGAACTGCATGACAAAAAGCCTACTTAGTTACTATAGTTGCATAAATTGCTCAGCTTGTAAGTAGATATAAAATCTTAAATGCTGTAAACTAGTATGTATTTATTATCTACATAAGTAGTTATAGCTTTATGCTATTTTATAAGATATAAGATTTTAAATCTACTGGTGAACCTGGTGAAAAGTTGTCCATATATGTGTAAAGCTAAGCAATGATTGCATTCATTTTTTTCCCCTAAAGTTTAGTCTTAATAACAATCTGAGTTTAAGACATTTGCTTGCATATCCTGAAGGCTGTTAATTGGGCCCTGTGATATACCTATATTGCTTATATAAAGATCAAATTAGCTTTCATTTTCGTTAATTTTTTTGAGTTGCTGTTATGGTGAGTAGAGTACTACTTGTATCGCAGAATAAGTCTTCTGGTTTTGAACAATACATATCACATTGGTTTGTTGTTATGTTTGTCCTTCTATATTAAAAAAAAAAATGACAACCACCACTCAATTACTGCTACTCTTGTGTCTATAAAAACATTGTTGGTACAGAAGCATGAGGGTGGAGAGGAGCAAAAGTACTGTTTGTTCTGTAGGTGTCAAATTGTTGACTTTCACAAACCAACTGGTCCCATGGGTACACACCCTCGCTTACTTGAGTGGATTTTGCGCTACTATTCTGCAGATAATGAAGGCAATGCAAAGGTGGTGTACACTTCCAGACCGCCTATCTACCTGCAGCACCAAGGTCAGCATCACGTATTTTAACTTCTTACTATATTCTATCTTTCTTTATATGTGTTGCAGTCCTGAGTATGTCTAGGTTTTGTTACTCTTGCTAAATACAAATGTAACAAAACCAATTATTTTTACTGAATGGAAATGTTTGGTGTAATGTGGGTCTGAATGACTTGACACCTGCTCTTTCTTACAATTACTTGCTTAATTTTCAACAAATATTTTGCTCGATGTGAAAACAGGTAGTTTGTTAAAGTGAATTTTTTTTTTGTTTAGTTTTAAAATACTGAAAATCTCTTTTGAAATTAGGTCATAGTCGTACTATTGTTGGAATAGAAGAGAGGAAGAATAGAACATTATGTTTACTACTGTTTGATCCAGGATGTTCTTCCCAAGAAATGCAAAAACTGTTAAAACAAAGCGGTGATGGTACTAGCCTCAAACTGCTACGGAGACTTGTGGGTAGTTTAAAAGAAAAGCAATACCAGATAGTTGCTGTAGATGGTGTACTCACACTGGAAGAGAAAGTTGTAAGTATTAATTTAAAAAAAAAAAAAAAGCTATGTATAACAATTTAAGAGCATCTATATTTTCATACAAGGATGTGTACATGTGACTGCCCAGTTAATAATTTGTATGTTCAGTCCTCTTCCTCTTCTACTTTCTGTTTTTTTTCCTCCATTATTGGAGTGCTTTCAAGATAACCTTAAGATCAAAAAACCTTGATGTGTTTGACAGCTCCTAAATCTTTTATGAAGCTTTGTAGCATTCTCTCTGTGTGTGTGTGTGTGTGTGTGTGTATATATATATATACACACACACATATATATATATGAAGCTTTTGTTTGTTTGTATGTTTGTTTTGTAAGAGCAACTTTGTGAAGCTATATGATGCATATCAGCATTGGATGAACACACAGATGTTGGCTGAATCATCCATTTTTTTTCTTGGCTTGGTCACCAGAGCCAGTGCATTCTTATTTCTAAGTGTGCTTAGACCTTCATATATTCAAAGCTCCTTATATTTAAATCAACTTAGCCTGTATGTTCAAGTAGCTGGAATTTTATGAATCCTATCCAGATGAGTCATGTTGACAATCACATCTTTAAAGTCTTCACTGTTCTTTCAGCTGTGTGTGTCAGATATAACATTCTCCCTCGGGCTTCCTCTTTTCTACACAGATTCTGAGTGTTCATATTCTAATTCTAAGGTGTCTTCCAGATGGCTTGCTTTAATTAAGTTATGAAGTAATTAGTGACAGGTTCACTTACTGGGGTGTATTTTACAGCTGTATTTTGAAAGGAAACATTGTCTGAATGCTTCTTGGCCTTTGAACCTGACAGAAATAACAGAAAGACACTTCAACACAATCTCTACCCTCTGCTAGGGAAAAGATTAAAATTCAAAGCTTAGTGAATGGAAAAGTATGTGTGTTGTGGTTTTTGGTTTTTTTTTTCCTAAAACCCACTGATTAATACTTAAAAATATAATAATTTGTTTAAATGTTTACTTTGAAAGCCCACAGTTAATTAAAATGAAACATAACCCTATACCAGGTAAGCCTTTCCAAGTTGATGGTATAAAATGATGCTTTCACCTCACTAAAGCAGTTTTTCGTTTGTTTGTTTTAGGCTCGCTGCCGTGCTTCTCAGGTCTTCACATCAGAAAAGATTCCTTAAAGGATGCCTTTACTACCTCCATCTAGAATTTGCCAGATGCAAAACATTAAAATGCTGGACCATAACCATTTTTATCTTTTTTTTTAAATTTTTTTTGAACAAGCATTTGGGACTCTAGAGAAGCATAAGACTGAGTAAACCCTGTAGTTTTGATATTCAGCACCAAGATAAAACACTTCTGTCCTGAATCCGTAACTCTTCAGATCCTTAAACTTATTTATTACCTTACTAGTATATTTAGTAGTGTTTCATTTTTTTTTAAACGAAAAAGCAATACTCATCTTCCTCTAGCAAACTAGGCATTATAGATAACTCTCAAGAGCAGTGAATAAAGATACTGTGAAACTATTTTATTACTGTGACTTTATTTTTATTTTTTTATTACTGTGATTTTATTACTGTAAATACATTTATACAGCTTCTGTGGCTAATGCTGTATTTCATATAAAGTTTGATTTGAAAATATCTACTGTGTCTCAATAACTTAATCTGCAGCTACTTCTTTCTAAGTACAAAAACAAGTCAATGAGTTCATAAGATAGTCTGCTCCAGCAGGGATTATCCAATTCTAATTTATTCCTGAACTTCTTTTCAATTAGCTGGCGTTTCTAGATACACTGCTTGTGAATATGCAAATACTTGTGCTTATGAGGTTGTTCAGTGTTAGCCTTGTATGTGAGGTGTAAATCATCACTAGAGATAGGCATTTCTTTCAGCATTGCTTAATTGTTTCAGTTGAATACAAGTATTTTAGTATAAGATTGTTAACCTGTCCTCTTATGAGATATTTTCTGTTGGACCATTGTTGTTTTCCCTTTTATCTGAAAGCATAGCTGCCTATCTTACTGAATGGCAATGAAAGTTTTCCCTTCCTGTGTCTAAGATGGCAAGAACAAGGTCTGTTGCAGCCTTGTTGCTCTACTGCCATCCTTTTGTTGTGTCCCGTGCTTATATAAATATAAGGCCTGGATGTTAAGGAGAAGGAGAAAGAGCATAAAACTAGGAAGAGTAGGAATCTGTAGCAAATTACCTCAGTTAATCTCTGCCCACCATGTTTTTTTTCTTTTCCCCAGATAAGGCTAAAATTGACTTGAAATTGAACTGAACAGATGCTTTGAACTGGTTTAACTTCTGTTCCCAAGCTTTGATTATGTCAGCTGAATGTGTTGGCTGGATGTCTGCACAGTTTATTTGATCTATAAACATGACTGAGTCACAGCCTCATTCATTTTTGGGGTAGCTGCTCCTGTTTTCTGCTGGAGTTAGCATGGAATTGGCACTAAGCTTGATGGGGTAACTGCCTAGCTGCATGGGGCAAGAAGTTTCTAGATACTTCCTCTAAGGAAGAGAGCAGAGTTTTAAGTATTCTTACTACCCCACATGCCTTTTGTTAGGTAAGGAGGAGTGAGAAGCAGAGGGGCGTAAAGGAGACAAATGCCAGACCATTGATGCATGTTTGCACCAACATGACACTGTGCCTGGAGTAGTAAACGGCCCAAGAAGCAGGAATTATAGCTCAGTGCCAGTTTTTATTTAGTGCATCCAACTGCTTTTTTGGGGCTAAGCAAGTATTTCAGCACAATACTGAGATGTGCCAACTATCAAATAGCAATTTGTTTGTAGTGTCTGGACTCTGCACTAGGTTGCACTGTGCCAAACTCCTGTTAACCTTCCTCATTTGTTTACACACAGTGAATACCCGTGATTCAGCAATTTCAGTTGCTGCTGGAAGCTTCTCTGCCTGGCTTGTGCTCCTATTCACACTGAGTACACAGGAAAAAATAAACAACGGTGCAATTAATAATGAGCACTTAAATATGAATTCCTGTATCATCATCTGAGTGCCTAAAGAGGGCATCTTCTTCTGGCCTGCTAGGCCCTGCCTCTCTTGCTACCTGCATGCAACTTTTGCAGCCTCTGAATTGAGTATGCTCTAAGTGCTGTCAATTCTTCCACCTAACTCTGCAGCAAGCCCTTTAGATTCTCCCACTTTGGGCACTGAATAAAACACCCATTAAAACATGAACTTTTTTTGTGAAAAAATATGAAAGGCTGTTCTTTCTTAACCCCACCCTTAAATAAAATGAATGATTCAATAAAATACAAGGACTAACACAATTATCTGATTGCTGTTAACAGCATGAGGAGATAAAATTTTGTGGCTCCTTTCAGCCTCTGCAAACATTTCCTTGTTGCTGCCAGTGCCCTTCAGAAATATCCATGTTCTTCCCAGAGGAAGGAGAGGGTGGCCAGTGTTAATCTATGTTGTGCCTCTGAGGACCTAAATGGGTTGTCATTTTTCATGCAAGCAATTTTCATGCTTTTTTTTTTAATCTCTCCCTCCCCACTTTCTATCTCCTTTGATATTTGGGGGAATGGGTGTATAAATATTTTTTTTTCTTTCTATGGAGTTTTTGATATTTGCAGTGCTGCTCTTCTCATACTTTTTGTATGAGGGAGGCGCTCTGACGAGAAGATTCTTCATTAGTTGGTGTTTTATCTCTTCTTCACAAAAGCAGGATTGCTGTAAGCTCTTTGAAACTGTTCTCAAAGTTACACAATAACTTTTGCCTTCATTTGGTTCCCAGGACCAGCAACCAGATTTTCAACTGTCTTCAATTTTCTGCCATAGATATTCTAGGACTAACATCTGAAGTTTTCCTTGTTTTGCAGTCCCACTTGGAAATCTTTTGGCCTCTGGAATGAGAATCACTGCTGTGATCTTGGATGCAATAAAATTAAGTTGGTGGTATATTAGTATTTAATGGTAGATTAAACTTCTTAGCATCTTTTTAGTGTTTCATAAGTTCAAGAACAGTTCTAACCAGTTTTAACTGCTGCTGTTTAACTGCTCAGCATTTCTGAGAGGTTAAATACCTCATGCTGCGCAGTCTGCTTGAGGGTAAGAAGTCTCTACAGAGGGATCTGAACCGGATGCCTCTGGATCCAGGCTGGATTGATGGGTTGAGGCTGACTGTATGAGGTTCAACGAGATCAAGGGTCCTGCGCTTTGGTCACAACAACGCCCTGCAGTGCTACAGGCTTGGGGCAGAGTGGGTGCAGAGTTGTGTGGCAGGAAAGGATCTGGGGGTGCTGGTCGACAGCTGTCTGGAGACAAGCCAACAGCGTGCCAGGTGACCAAGAAGGCCAACAGCCTCCTGGCCTGTACCAGGAACAGCGTAGCCAGCAGGACCAGGGAAGAGATCGTCCTCCTGTACTTGGCAGTGGTGGGTGTGGCTGCACCTCAAAAACTGTGTTCAGTTTTGGGCCCCTCACTACAAGAAAGACATTGAGGTGCTGGTGTGTGTCCAGAGAAGGGTAACCAAGCTGGTGAAGGGCCTGGAGCACAGATCTTATGAGGAGCAGCTGAGGAAGCTGGGGCTATTTAGTCAGGAGGAGGCTTGAAGGGATCTTTTTGATCTCTACAGCTACCTGAAAGGAGGTTGTAGTGAGATAGGGGTTGATCTCTTCTGCAGGATAACTATGGATAGGACAAGAGGAAATGTCCTCAAGTTGCACCAGGAAGGTTCAGGTTAGACATTAGGAAGAATTTCTACATGGAAAGAGTACTCAAGCATTGGAACAGGCTGCCCAGAGAAGTGATAGAGTCACCCTCTTTGGCAGTGTTCAAGGACATGTAGATGAGGCACTTAGGGACATGATTTAGCAGGGGTGATGTTGAAGAACTTACAGTTGGATTTGATGATCTTGAAAGTCTTTTCCAACCATCATGATTCTATGATTCTATGATCAGAAAACAGAGCACATGTTGTTGATGAATGTCTTTAGTAAAGTTGGCTTTAGAGGCTTGTCAACTACTAGTAAGGAACATTGGGCTCAAGACAGAAATACATTCTTTCTTTTTTGGAACAGAAACTATTTCAGCTTTGTAATTATAGATTCATATTTTCTGCACTTATCTACTTATTGACTACACATCTCTGATTTATTCAGCCAATGAGTCAGTAGACACAGCTCAATTCTATACACACTACTGATTATTTCCTTATCATTGAGAGAAGTGTCCTGCAGAAGGCAGAGGTTGAATGGGGAAAGGGCAGGCAATTATGTAGTCACGCTGTATGTATGAAGGGCAGAGGAATTAAGGTTGGGTAACTTTAAATCAATATTTCCTTGCTTGTAATGGCTTGACACCTTAAATTTTATTTTATTTTTAATATATTTTTAGAATTTTTTAATAAATATTTTGAATATCTCCACAGCAATTTCTGGCATGAAAAAAAGATTATATTGATCTTAATTATACTGTGGATCATTAACAGATTTCGTTTTCTAGGGCTAAATTGCACATCTATCACAGGTGAGCGGTATGAGTGAGAAAGATTGCCATTATTACTCATTAGTTAGAAAAGAGATACACAAAACACTTAAATAGGTCTCACATTGTTTACTGACAGAAATGTGCGTATCTACCTAGTGAGCCCCCTGTGATGTCTTAGCTGTGGAGAATAGCAAAGTAATGATGCTGCCATAGCCCCTACCCAACGTTTCTATGATGTGCAAAGTGTTATGAGGTTCTATACCGTGATTGCTTCTGTTCAGCACAGTGAAGAAATGACCTGAAAAGTGAACATGCAGGAATATGTAAAAGTTATTTCATGTTGTTTGGATGAGGACAGACTATAAGGGGTATGTGTGTTGTTCATGAAACTGAATAACTTGCTAATAAAATGGCAGGAAAGAAAATGATGAAGGTAAATATGAAGTGATGCAGGACATTGACAACAAATAGCCTGAACTATTCAGTGAGAAAACAATGTGCCCTGTGTGGGGCAAGGTGGTTCACAGAGACCTGGGTGCTGTCAATGCTTTAGAGCTGCCTTGTGGTAGCTTATGTGGCCTGGGCTTCTACACACTTAAGAGAAAGGTGGTAGCTGGGGACTTTGTGAGGTTGTTGCAAAGACAAAGTGCTCTTTAGGAGGACTTCAGGGTGAAGTGAGTTTGAATACCAGTGGACTTGCCATTGAGAGGGCAAATGTGAGGCCGTACTTGTTGCTCTTTGGATTCCACAGAGCAATGCACCCAAGGATAGAAATTCTAGTTTGACGATTAGCAGATGTTGCCTTTATGACATTTATATACACCTTTCAAAATAGATATTGAATTACAAAATACAAAAAGAAAGGATGACAGGAGAAAAGATAGAATATGGTTTGTCTGTCACCATAAGGCTTTTCTCTATGCTGAAAAAAATCAGATCCACTTTTTTTTCTGTCTTATTCTTACGCTGTCCCACACAGCTGATCTGTTTTGCAAGTTGAGGGACTCCCTTTGATCTAAGTTAAACAGTAGTCCTTCACAAAAACACAACTCAGACCTGGGGAACAAAATGTGCTTCTCTGTGATGTGATCTGCATTCAGGTAGTGATGATAAAGGTTTTGGGCATGATTATATTTTTCTACAGACAGAAAGAAAGGCATTAAAGAATGTAAAAAAAAAAGACATCTCAAATCACATTGACTCATTTTGCAACTCTACAACAAGGGGCACCTGAGCTTTACATAAAAAGGAAAATTCATTTTCTCTTTGCCTTGTCAAATATATATATATAAATATCATTGCATTTTTAAATGATCTCTGACCACATATTCCCAACATTTTTCATTTTTGTTTTCATCAATCGGACGACTTACTGAAGAATGAGTTGTCACCTATTGATTTTTGAATTGTAAGTATTCCTAAGGACTAGATCATTCTCTCTTTCACTGGGGCTTTAGATGGGTAGTGGTGGGGAGCAGAGTGTAAGAGTAGTACCTCCTGGTCCCCTCCTTTGTTTTGACTTGTCTCAAGGGCCACCCTGAGCTCCGATCATCACTAACACAGGCCCATGGTGGGACCACAATATGTTTCAGGCTCTCTTAAATCAAAGAGTGTTTTAAAAGGTCTTACGCAGAAGATAAGCCATGTATCTGTGAGCCTTTCCACAAACACTAGGTACAGAGATAACTGCCTGCACAGGGATGAACCAGAGGGAAAAAAGGCAGTTGTTTGCAAGTGTTCCCCATTAGGGTAGCTGGTGATACAATGCTTGTCAGATAATAGGCAAGTTAATTACTGCTCACAACTGATCTCAAGGACTACCACAGTTTATCTGAACATAATGCTTTCTCATTGCACACATGAACTCGAAGAGTTCACCAACTTTAACCTTTAAACATGTACTTTGAATGGTATAATCTGAATCTAGGGGTACCTGTTTAGGGATGTGTTTACGACATATTATTGCCCATAAAACAGAAAAAAGAAAAAAAAAGAAAGAATATACCATTAAAGAATGTTTTCAGGTGCCTTTTTTTCAAGTGACTCTGTGCTATCAGAATACTTTAACAACTTGTGAAGAGCAGAATCACTTGTTCTGTCAATCCTGCAAAGAAGAGAGTCCCACAGGAAATGGTTCTGCAGGTGTCACTAACTGGTTCTTAATTTGTTTTCGTGACTCCCCTTTACTTTCCCCAAGAACTTTAAAGGGCCTTAAACAAATCACACCAGTTTTCCTGACTTACTCGTCTCTGCCAGTGTGGGTCTGGCAAAATGTTCTGTGAACGAATCTAAAGTAGATAAAAATGGGTTAAGCACAGTGATATGAATTGTCTTCCCCTTTTCATGTCCTTGTAGGAGAGGAATAGTATATTTGAACTCATCTTAATGGCTGTATCAGCCTTAAAATCCACAGACTATTGTGGCTTCGTTAAAAAATGTTAAGCCTCTGCAGGCAAAGAAAATCCATAAAAGAAATTTCAAGGTAAAGAAACCATCAACAAAGGCTTTTGTCTTCTTTTCTTGCTATCATAAGAAGCAAGACTGTACAATCTGCTCTCCATAGTCTTCAATTTCCTTTGTATGAACTTTTCGGGATAAAAATTATATCACAGCCAAGTGACATGTCAGCATTTTTTCCATACAGTATTTCCTCATTTATCTTCCACCTCAAACAGAAAGTGCCATTTAGGTAAGAGGAGCAAAGAAATGCAACTTTAACATGGACTTTCAGCAGCCTTGTGAGTGTGCCAGACTTACCACTGAAAATGTGAAAAATCTTATCTTCATTCCTAAATGCCAACATGTTTTGATACACCTGGTCTCGTAGGGGATATGAGGGCATACTTCTCCCACCCACATCTGCTGCAGGATCAGAGAGATACTATGTTGAATAGTTGCAGCTCTGAGGAAAAAATCTAAAGTGAACCGGAGTGTGTGGTAGAAGCAGGCCACATCTGAAAATAATAATAAAAAAAATCCCAATGCAAACTAAAAAGGCATTGCAAAGAGATCCAAGGAGATCCTCTCTTCAGACAGGATATAAAAATCCAACCAATGCGCCTAATGTTTGAAGAGACTATTTATTTCAGTGATACATATATTTTTTTAATTTTAGAAACAGCTTTCACCTACAAAACACAGACAAACACTAGGCATGAGCTCACATGAGGTGATTAAATGACAAGCTCATTCCAGGCTGCTGAATGAGAGTGGATTTGACCACTCTGATCTACTACTTTGTGATGTGCTCAGGCAGTTCTTTTGGACTACTGTAAAACAACAGCTGGAGACCAAATCTTTTGGGGCAGTAGTTAACTAAAAGTTCCTCAAGAAAAAATTCTCATAAAAAAGCAAAAGACTTGGTCGACTTCTGTTCCTCTCTGATGCTCCTCATGATGCTGTTGGCAAAATGGAAAAAAAGAGGACAAAAAAGGAAGAGCAAGGACTACAACGTACTTTTAAATATTTTGATAAATCTCTTCCTCATCTGCTTTCGTTTGTTGTTGTTTTTTTCTTTTTTGTTCCCCTCCCACAAGATTTGGTTATGTGTTAGTTCTCTGATCTCTGTCTGAGTTAAAGATAAACAAGCGCTGAAAGAAAGCCAACCAGTAGGGTGTCAGCTGGTACACTGCTTGGTTCAAAAGGAAACGTAATTGCTTAACGTCTTGCGACTCATTCCTATCTCCTGGACCAGGGAGTGGCAGAACCCACCTCTGGTAGTGCAAGAGTAATGCACAGAAGGTAAATACTTGTGAAGTTGTTAGAGCTGTGACATAAATGATGCTATACTCTCCTTTCCTGAAAATAGGGATGATTGCATATAGATCTCTTATGTAAAATAGTTTGAAATTTTCTGCCAGAAAGAGGTTGAGAGGACAAAGAGATACAACTGCTGTAGACTTCTAGGCTGATGGAATAGGCTGGGATCTCTCATTGCTGGTGTGGCAGTCGGATCATTAAATGGGAAGAAGTGGTTTTCTCTATTGCTCAGCAAAGCAATCGGAGTCACAGTTGTGAGAGACCATAGCAGAGCATAATGTTGTTTGTGTATTATTGAAAGGCATTCAGAGACACAGACTCCACTGTCTCTGCCTTTTCTGGGAGTTTAAGTGTTCGCCAGTTCTTTGTGCCAGCTCTTTTGTAAGATGGGTGTACACAAAAGGTAAGCATGAAGATTAAATTGCTCTATGTGACCATTGCACTGAGCATCAGGAAGAGCAGCCGCACAGGTTGTGGTGGCCGCGGTGGACAACGTGAAGAGAGCGCTTACCCTATGGCCGCCCCAGCTGCCCTTGTTTGACTAACACGGCTCCTTCCCTGAGAGGAGGGGGTTAAAACACAAGTCAGGAATCTTGTTGTAATTCGAGGTGGGAAATACACACAGTGAGGTGTCTGCTGCCCCAGGATTTTGTCAGTAAGCCTGAATTTGCACCTCAGGCAGATGATGATTTTTGTTGCTGGTGACGGATGGAAATAGTGAGGTTTTAAGAGGAGAAATTAAGTAGGGTCACGCTCATAAACCAGAGGTGTAGGTGTGAGCTCAAGCTGGGCTTATGGTGTCTGTGAGGACCTCTTGTCATTAGGGTCTGCGGCAGCCTCATACTTACGTCCTCCCATGGCCACAGGTCTGCCCATGACAGAGGCCGCCTGGCGTCTAGCTTGGCTCTCCCAATTCAGCACCCATGCGACGCCCTTGTGATCTGTTCTGGCACCTGCTTGGAGGGGGGCCACTCACTCCCTTTCCTGCATGTCCACAGGTTTGGTATTTTCCAAGTCTAGAGTGCAAAACAGTGGAAGCCCCAGGTGTGCCCACCAAATTTCACCTCAGTGATAGGAGCCCTGGGCAGCCAGGTCTGCCCGTGCAGAGCTGCCAGCTGGGAGAGGACATAGCAGCTAGAGAAATGGAAAAAGCATGGCTGGGCCCTCTCCTCTCCTCTCCTCTCCTCTCCTCTCCTCTCCTCTCCTCTCCTCTCCTCTCCTCTCCT
>PTEX01000033.1:5545522-5560571 GCA_003342815.1 Eudromia elegans
CCTCTCCTCTCCTCTCCTCTCCTCTCCTCTCCTCTCCTCTCCTCTCCTCGGAGTGTGCATCAGTGGGATCTGTGCAAGGGTTACACCTTCTGGGAAGGGCTGGGCAGAACTTCATGCATGGGCGCAGTGTGAGACTGTCTCTCCCCATGCCAATAACCCTCAGCCTCACCCAAGCTGGAGATTGCATCCCTTGGATGTCTTGCGCAAGGACTAACTTTCCTTTTCCAACGGGAGCTCTACCAGCCCAGTGCATTTTCCTGTGTGCAGGAGGAAGCCAGCACACATTTGTTGCGGTTTGAACCTGGAGGTCAAATTTGGTAAGAGATGAATCCCCTTGTGTTCCAGCTGATCCACAAAGGTTACAGGGAGTGCAGGCAGCTGGACTCATCTCCTAACAGGATAACACATGTGGTGGTAACTATAGGCCTGACTCTGGCAGTACTGGATTCACAAACAGTCTGTCAACTGTAGGTGTGATCGCCTTCCAAACAAGTAGTCGAGTTCACAAAAAGCACAATTTATTCAAATACAACATTTAGAAAGCAGGTTTTGGATATCAGTACAGGAAATTCTCTACTATAGCATGGGGTTCTTAGCTAGTGCCGAGTGCTTTCAGTGACTTGTTATTGATTGGTTTAAAAGTCTCTTGAGTCAATCAAAAATCCAGACAGCATGCTCATTGAGGAATGGTCTTTCCTTAGAGGAGAGTAACTTCTGGGATGAGCTTGTGTATTGGTATTATAATGAGATTAGAATGAGGAAAAGTGTGAGCAAAGTCCATCGGAAGAGACTGATCTGCCACCTTTGTTGGCCCAGCACCAGACTCTTATTGTACTATGGGGCTTATCAGCTGCTTGGCACCACCAGGTTGCCACCTCCACAGGGAGTACAACAGTTTGGCCACGGTGTCCTCACTCTGCTCGACCCTCCATTCACCCATCGGATTACAACCTCCCTCCGCAGGGAATCCAACAAAGTGTGGCCATGGTGTCTCCCTGCTGCTCCACTCTTCATTTACTCTTATTACTGCATGCTAGGAAGGGCAGATTATGTTGTGGAGGGAATCATGGAGAAGTAGGTTCCACATACAACGACCATCCTGCAAATGGTAACTGTCTCACCTCAAGCAAGCCTCTGTAATGCCATTACTTCTTTTAGGCACTAGTTTTTCCTCTAATTTCCCCTTTCTCAAGCAATTTTCCTACAGTCTTGTGTAAGCAATGATTTTAAACAAATCTGAGAGATGGTGATATCCACACATGGAGTAATGACCAATGCTGCAGTCAAGGGGACGACATGAACCACCATCAATACACTGCAATGGGGAAAGGCAGGAAACAGAAACATGAATAAAGTTCCAGTTGTAAACATCTCTTTTAAAATATATTTTAACTCAAGTGAAACAAGGCAAATCTGAAAAAGCCCTTGTTATATCTTTCTGCTCCAAGACTGCAGAAGGAACAAATCTTTGCCTCCTGACCCATGTTTGGCTCCATTTGGCTCTAGCTGAGCTATGATGATAGTCACCTTCAGTCTATCTTTCACTCTAGCTGCATTTCCCCAGTAGTTTGTTCTTACCCCTTCACTACAATGATAATGAGTAATGTCTTCCTCTGGCAAATATGTGGTAACAGTGTTAGGAGAAGACAACTGCCTTATAAAACCAGAAGACACATTTGTTTTCTTTTTTAAAACAATGCAAACCCCACATATATTCAAGCCTATTCATTCCAGTTTGCAGAAGTTATTCATATTATGGAAGAAATACTGATAATGGGAATGGGAATAATTAGAGACTAACAATTATAAAGTATTTCAAACACAGGTTCAGTTATCTGATTTGGAATGAATGTGTGGTAGCCACAGCAGCTCTGTCATAGTGTTAGAGATCCCCTGAGGAAATCTTTGCGACCCCTCATATTGAGAAGCAACTTCGACAAGGATTTTTACATATGCTGCTTTCAGATTCTTTTTTTTTTTAAAGGTATGTAACCTACAAGTGTGAATGAGCAAAGAGTCATGCTCTGTACATATTTTTTCTAAGAAAAAAGGTGTATCTTTATGTTTTGTATTTCAGGATATCTGTTTGTAAGAGACAGAATGGAACCCCCCAAGGACTATATATTCAACTATAAAGGATTTTATTTTGCAACAAAAGGATCTACACCTGAGTACATAGATTCCTTGGAGACATTTGAAATCAGAGATAGAGATATTTTCATAGCTACTTTTCCAAAATCGGGTGAGAACAAAATTGTCGCCATATGAAAACATCAAGCAGGCAATCAAAGAAAATAAAGCAGGCATAGAGGGATCTAAAGGTGTTAGAAACATGCGGCAGAGCCATGGCCTGACCAGCTTGGCATGAGGATCCTGCTAATGTCTGTCTGAATCTTGGTCATTCTTGGATCTCAGTCCTGTAGATGCACTCAGAGCAAGCTTATTCTCCACAACGTCATGTGTATGGACTGCAGTTCTCTCAGGAGTCCATCTTTACTGGTCCGTAGTACAAAGCAGGGAAAGAACTGGCAATGCACTTCTAGGAAGGCTAAAAGGCTCTTCTCATTGCTCAAATGAGTCAGTTATTCAGCACTTACCTTGCACTATCACCACCCAGCACACTATCCGTACTGGAGACACACCCAGGCACTATAGCCCAGGAATTAGATTTTCCCTAAGGAACTCTAGAGATCTTGCTGCTGCAGGAATCTGCTTTGTGGGGCCCATCTGTGCTATACAAACTTCACATTGTTAAGTTTTATGACATCTCTCAACACTTGGCAGGACAGATTGCCAAAAGAGATTGTAGAGTCTCCTTCTCTGGAGCTATTCAGGGAGGTTGGACTAAATGATCTCTAGAGGTTCCTTCCAACCTTAAGGATTCTGTGATTTCTGGAAGAAATGATATTTTCTGGAACTCTTCAGCAGGAGGAAATTATAGATAAGAGGCCCACAGAGATGCAGGAAGTCACATTGCTACAAGGCTTGAGGACACATCTAGCTTGTGTAGAAGTTGAATTTGGTGGGTAAAGACATAGAAGGTTTACTTAGAGAACAAGACATTTCTGCAGTGCCAAAAGAAAAATTTGTTTCCCTTCTGCACTCAGCAGCGACCCAGAAGCGTGTTTGCTCTCTTTGGTGTGCTAAGGAGTGCTTGTATCTCACTTTCCTCTGTGAAGAGGCTGAATTTATGACCATATGCTAAATTTGATTAAGGAAAGAAAGAAATGAGGAACAAAAAAGGTCCAAATAAATAGCTTTCATTCTTAGGAACTGTGTGGACTCAGAATATTTTGAGTTTAATACTTCATGAAGGCCACCGTAATGGAACTGAAGACACAGAGAATGTGGAAAGAATCCCATGGCTGGAATACAATATGAAAAATGCGGATTATGCAGCTCTTCCTTCACCTCGTGTCTTTGCCACTCACCTGCCTTACTACTTAACTCCGAGAGACCTGAGAAACAAGCGAGCACGTGTAAGTATGATCATGGGGCTCCTCTTACCTGTCATCCAATATCTGCCTGCATGCTGCCCCTGGCACCTGCTCCACTTCCTGGTAGGTGAGGCTCCTGGTGAGGTTGAGCGCTACACAGAAGCTGTAACTGACAGGAAGATGTTGCACATTTTATCAGAAACCTGAAGCTGAATCTCCTGTAATATCATCTGGAATATTATCTGGAGTGTTTGTCATCTCCAAGGTGTTTTCTCACATATTATGTAAGGATAGTTACAGGAAACCACACCGAGAGTCAGAGTAATGGATCCTACTTTCAGTATTTGTCAGACTAGTGTTCTTTCCTCTCTTGAAGGTTATTTATGTTACCAGGAACCCCAAGGATGTTTTGGTTTCATATTTCCACTTTTCCAAAATCATGACCACGATAGAGGAAGTATCTGATTTCAACGTTTTCATAGAGAGATTTTTAGCTGGCAAAAGTAAGATTTGTTTCCTGCTAAAAAGCCCGCATCCCACAGCCTACTTTCAGTCTGAGTGCAGATTGCTTTATAGCAATCAATATCAAGTACCGAGAATCCTTAGCCTCAAGGAACCTGAATCCAAAGCTGCAGAGGTGTTTTGAGCTTGATACCATTTTCTGTTCATAAATCAGGCCTGAGGGTGGTATTATAGTCAAAGTTTTGCTGCTCCCTGGTAAAGTGAAAGCGGCTTATTCTTTCCCAAATAGACAGGGAAGTAGAATACAGCCACCGTGACTCAAGCATAAAGTAGATCAGTTTTACCTCATCAATATGAAGGACTGTCACCCAAAGACTGAGATCACGTGTGAAAATATCAGAAGGAAAATACTCAAAATTGCAGAAAATGCAAAATTATAGGACGTTTTCCAAAGACATAAAGGGATATAGTGGACTATTAATAATGGCAAAATACACAGGAAGATGTTTTGCTCTTCACTACAAAAGTCCTATTAATTGTGCCTCTTTGAGCACAACTGCCTGGCAAGCCTCAAGGGAAAAAGACAATGAATCACAGAAATCACTGAATATTACGCTTCTGTCCTCAAAAGTACTGGAGGTACCAAAAATGTCATATATCTACTGTTTTAATGCTGCTATTTCCATTTTTGTCTTAGAATTATTTCTTGTTATTCTCTCCCTTGGTAAAGTCCTTGGTAGTTCCTGGCTGGATCACGTGACAGGCTGGTACAGCCACGCACAGGATTTCAATATCCTCTTCCTCACCTACGAAGAAATGAAAAAGGTGAGATCAGTTAATATCACCGTGATTTTCTGCCAGTTGCTGCCCATGCCTTTGTGTGACTTCTTATTTCTGTGAACTGGCTGTTGTTGACACCAGTGCTCTCCCCTGAGGAAGGGAGAGCAACAGTGTGCTGATCAGGGTCACCACTTGGCCGGAGAGCAGCCTGGGTCTCCTCGCAATGAGAGCTGAGTCTGCTCACAATAAGAGTTGAGCCATCAGTCAGGATAACAGGTCTGACAAATTACACATCTAATTTCTTCCTTTGCAGTCACAGACTCATAGATCTATCTAGATCCAATCCAAGGCATCTCACACAAGGTGCACGAGTGTGCAGTGTGTGGAGGAGAATGTAAAATTGCCATCTCAGAAAATATTGCTCTAAATTGCTTAATTATGCACGATTCCTCTCTCACAAAACAGGTTTTCACGCATAATTATGTCTTTTACTCTACTGTTTGGCTTTCTGCATCATCAAGACAGTTTCAATATACCATTAATTGTAGGATCTCAGAAGTGCTGTGCTGAAGATCTGCAACTTCCTGGGCAGGAAGCTGAGTGAAAAGGACGTGGAAAGCGTGGTGAGACAGGCTACGTTTGAGAACATGAGGAAAGATCCCAGGGCAAACTATGAAAAAATGCCAGGACAACTCAAAGAGGACAGAGAGAGTCAATTTCTGCGCAAAGGTAAAGTTGAATCAGGATGACACTTGTAACTATGTCTCTTGGCTCATGAGGGATTCCAGTCTCCACTAGAAAGTCCCATTTTCAGCAGAAGAGTGTGAGCTAGGGATAATTAAATTTATCAGGACATTTTTCTTGCCACGGCTTCATCAATTTTCCTATATTACCCTGGGGAAAATAAAAGGACAATATTTGCCCAATCACAGCACAGGTTGATGCTGTGGTATCTTATAAAGTAAATGACCTGTGGATTGTAGTGGGTCAGGAGTAATATGATGGATGCCTTCTTACTGGTGTCAAGTTACTGACAAGGCATGAGAAATTGGCTTTTTCTGGAGAGGAGAGCCTCTTTGAAAGAGAAACAGATGTTTGTTTCAGCACCTCTDCYTGADTTAAGRCTGARAAMAGTGCWGGCTTGGAKATCTTCTACACATACATCTCGTTGTTTACTTTCCAAGGGAAAGGTTGTACTAACAGCTTGAACACAACCTTCTTGAGCACCAACTCCCACGCTCCATGAACTTCCTTCCTAACTTCTGAATATTGCTGAGACTCTCTGCTGCTCAGTGTAGATTAAGACCTTCTACAGAGTAAAGAGGGGTTGTACTCACGTCCAAACAAGAGGTGTTTCCTTTGATAGGTCTGTGCATTTTATACACAGTAGCTAGATTTGGGAGCATGCCATCAAAGGAACAGAGACTCACTCAGCACACCAGCAGAAAGGAAACTCCTGAGGGAAGCAAGAAGCGCTTCCCCAAAAGCTCTCCCTGCTTGCAGGCAGGTTTTACCAACAGGTGCGTGTTCTGCTTCTCACCTCTCTTTACTGCCTCTTCCTCAGGCACTATTGGAGACTGGAAAAACTTCATGACAGTAGCGCAGAGTGAAAGGGTTGACGAAGTTCTGAAAAAGAAAATGGAGAATCTGCCCATCAAATTCATCTGGGATATGAATGATAAGATGTAGGCTGCTTTCCAGCTTCCTCATCCGTTAGTGTTCATAGAGGATGGACATACTGTGTGTTCTGTAAGAATGAAACACATCAATTTCTAGATGTGTTACAGAAATAAAAGTTCTTTCAGCTTGTTCACAGTACCCAATTCATCCAAGAGAGCATCTCACTTAGACCAGTTTCTTGTTTGAAGCTTCCAAAGCCAATTTAGCTATTTTTCAGTGTGGTAAACTACATCTTGATTCCTTCACGGTTGCTTTTACTGTCACTCTCTTTAATTAAGCCTTGGTAGTAGACAACCAAGTAAGAATAAATCTTGATATTGAATATTGCTAATCAAGTTCTGAAAAGAATCTACATTTTGTGTTGTGGCTTTCTTTAATAGAAAATGTGGTGTAATATCTCGAGATAGTAACACTTGTTGCATTGTCTGTCTGCTGGAATTCTGATGTTTGGATTATTCGATATATATAAAAAGAAAAATACCTACATGATCACTGCACCTTCCACAGAAAATTCCATGTTGTAGTATTTTGGCATCGTTGTGATCTCTAGGAGTTTATTGCAAGCCTTTCTCTTTCCTTCTGAATAGGTGGGGGAAAAATCTGTTTAAATGTGTAGATACCTAAAACCAATGTGGAAGTGTTTTAGACTGCTCTCCAGCTCGGCCTTGTGCAATGTATTTGCTTGGAAGATGTGACAATTAGTTTGGGATTCTCTGTGCCTAGTGTTGGCATCTACTTTACAGCTCAGTGTTGGAGAACAGGTATTCAGGGGATATGCCTTTGTCTAACATCTGTGTAGGGAACCTTAGGATTTCTTTTTGTAACAGCTGGTTGCTAGCACTGTGGAGGCGTGTAAAATGAAAGTTGAGATTAGTATGAACAGAAATGTCCAGGTGTGAAAGTCCCAGAGGAGACAGCCAGGAGAAGGATCTAAGATGTGAATGGCACCCTGGAGTCCTGCCTCACGGTCACAGCTTGTCAAAAATTGTTGCAAAAGAATTTCTGTTGCAATGCAAGGAAACCATTTCCAAAATGAATATAGCGATCCCTGGGAACAGGTATTCGAAGAAGCTGCAGGATCTCCGTCCTCGGTGTTTTTCAAAACTCAACTGGATGAGGCCTTGGGCAACCTGAATTAGCTTTAAGTATGGCACTGCTTTGTGTAGGAGTTTGGACTATTGACTTCTGGATGTCCCTTTTGATTGGAACGTCTGGCACTTGGGGCTGGTGATTTAGAAGGAAGAATTATGAGTAAAATTAGTTTTGTTGAAGTACAATAACTAGGATACTTTTTTTCTTCTCGTATACTCTCACACAGAACTTTGTCTAAGAGCAGCTAACACTTGAAAGGTAAGTGTATGTTAAGAAGTGGGATCCCAGTATGAATTATTAGGGTTGTAAAGTTGTATTGCGTAAAACAAATGACACAAATGGAAACTATATTTGATTAACTGCAGATAGACTTTGATTCAGATTCGTGCTGACATGCGAGGGCAAATGATGATGCTGAGAAAGCTGATGTGAGGCCATACATGTTGCATGTTGGATTCCCCAGAGCAACGAATCAGAGGCTAGAAATCAGGCTTTGGGATCAAGAGATGTTACCTTTATACATTTATATGCTTTTCAAAAGAGATATTGAATTTCAAAAGACAAAAGTGATGGATGCAGGAGAAAAGATAGAAATGGGACCACAATATTTTTCATGCTCTCTTAAATCAAAGAGTATTTTAAAATGTCTTAAACAGAAGATATTCATGCATGTGTGTCTTTGCAAAAAGGTTGGCCAGCCTGGTTAGGAGGAGTTTAAACTAAGCAGGAAAGTGGAAGGGTAGTGTTATCTGGACAGGGCAATCTGTAGCATGCAGCCAAAGTCAGATGGCATCCAGCAGGAGTATGGTAGTACGGAAGTGAGTATAGGATATGATTACAGAGGGTCCTCTTTCATCCCTCCTCGGATACCTGCAGACTCAATTACTTCCCATAAATGCCTGTACACCAATGCACAGAGCATAGGGAATACACAGGAGGAACTGGAGATCTATGTGCAGTCACAGGATCGTGATCTCATTGCAATTACAGAGACATGGAGGGATAGCTCACTCGACTGGAGTGCTGTTGTGGAATGCTATGTACTTTTTAAGTAGGACAGGTTGTGAAGGCGAAGTGGTGGAGGTGCTTTTTATGTGAGAGAGCAACTGGAAGGCACAGAGCTCAACCTGGGGGTGGATGGTGATAGAGTTGAGAGCTTGTGATTAAGGGTTAGAGGATTGATATGTAATAGACTGTTTAGGGCTATGTTTGCCTCGACATTGTGGCCTTGTTGCCGCACCATTTACCGTGAAAGATCGTGACATCATCTCAAGACTGGAACAATGGCATTCTTGGTTGATGTGCTTATCTCAACGATGTTGTCACACTATTCACACTTCTTGACTGCAGCATCCTGTCTCCAGGAAGACTGTGATAACATCTGAAGGATGTATGACTTTTTGGGCTAACAATACTCAGCAGTGCCTGCCAAGGGGCAAGAGCACTCAAGGTGGGTGGAAGAGGAGCACCAGAGCACCTAGTATGTACCACACGAGCAACACGTACCAGAAATCTTCAAGTTTGTGGACTCTTCAAGAACTAGGACAATAAAAGAACTATGTTTTCCTCCACTGAGAGAGACCTCCCAGTCAGCAGCTGCTGCTTCTTCATCTTCTTCTGAACTCTCTCAAGAGATCATCACCTGCACTGAGAGTGACCTCTTCTCCTTCAAGATACCATCAGCAGCACCGACGTGGAACCAATGAAATATAACTGGACTGGTGGTCGTGGTAACTATAATCTTGCTGCATCTCTCTCTCCTACTCTCTTACTTATGTCTCTCTCTTTTTCCTTTCTCTCTCCTTGTTCTCTCTGTTCTATCGCGAGGTGAGGGGTAGCCTTGGCTGCAGTGATGATGAGTTGGTGGAATTCAGGATCCAACAAGGAGGAAGCAGGGCTGTAAGTAGCCTTGCAACCATGGACTTCACAAATACCAACTTCAGCCTCTTCAGAGACCTACTTGGAAGAATCCAACGGCCTAGGTTTCTAGAAGGAAGGCGCACCCAAGAGAGCTGTTTAGTATTCAAGGAGCACTTCCTCCATGCTCAGGATCGGTGCATTCCTATGAGGAAGGAGTCAGGCATCAGGGGCAGGAGGTCTGCACGGATGAGCAAGGAGCTCCTGTCAAAACTCAAACAGAAGAAGATGGTATATAAAATGTGGAAAAAAGGACAAGCCCCTTGGAAATAACAGAGGAATGTTGTCAGGGAATGCAGGGATGTGACAAGGAAAGCTAAGGTGCATTTGGGATTAAATCTGGAAGGGATGTTAAAAATAACAAGAAGAGCTTTTTCAAATATATCAGTGGCAAAAGGAAAATGAGGGAAAATGTGTATATTCTGGTGAACAATGTGGGTGACCCAGTTACAAAAGACAAAGAAAAAGCAGATTTGCTGAATGCTTTCTTTGCTTCAGTGTTTACCAAGGGCAGCCCTCTAGAATCCCAGACCCTAGGGACAAGATAAGGAGCCTGGAGAGAAGATTTGCCCTGCGTAGGGGAAGATGGGATCAGAGAGCACTTAGGGAAACTTGATTCCCACAAATCCATGAGCCCAGATGGGATGAACCCCAGAATGCTGGCGGATATTATTGCTAAGCCACTCTCCATCATCTTGGAAAGATCCTGGAGAATGGTAGAGGTCCTGGAGGACTGGAAGAAAGCCAATGTCACCCCGGTCTTCAAAAAAGACAAGAAGGAGGACCCCAGCAGCTATAAGTCGGTGAGCCTCCCCTCTGTTCCTGGAAAGGTGCTGGAGCAGCACCTCTGCAGCTGTGGTTCTATGTGGAGAGCTACTTGGTAAGCAGTGGGGGACATGATGTACATTAGGTAGGATATCTCTGTATATTCCACAGATGAAGGAACTAACAAATATGAATGTAAGTTCTAAATGTTGATGCCAAAGCCTAGGAATATATATTGAAGATTGTAATTCAGAATTAAATGTTTGGATGACAGCACAACAGGTATTGACGTTGTTTTTACCCCATGTAGCAATATGAAGAGCTCTTGAGGATATAGATAAGTTAGCTTATCATAGAATGATAGAATTATAGAATGCTTAAGGTTGGAAGGGACCTCTAGAGGTCATCTAGTCCAACCCCCCTGCACACGCAGGGTCTCCTAGAGCATGTGGCACAGAGTGGCGTCCAAGCAGATTTTGAAGATCTCCAGAGGAGGAGACTCCACCACTCTCTGGGCAACCTGTTCCAGTGCTCTGTCACCCTCACTGTCAAGAAGTTCTTTCTCAAGTTCCTGTGGAACTTTTGATTCCTCAATTTGTGGCCGTTTCCTCTAGTCCTATCGCTGGTCACCACTGAGAAGAGGTCGGCCCCATCCTCCTCACTCCCTCCCTTGAGGTACTTATACACACTGATCAGGTGCCCTCTCAGCCTTCTCTTCTCCAGGCTGAACAGGCCCAGCTCTCTCAGCCTTTGCTCATAGGGCAGATGTTCCAGGCCCTTAATCATCTTTGTAGCCCTGCACTGGACTCTCTCCAGCAGCTCCACATCCCTCTTGTACTGGGGAGCCCAGAACTGCACACAGTACTCAAAGTGTCGCCTCACCAGGGCTGAGGAGAGGGACAGAATCACCTCCCTCAACCTACTGGAGACGTTCTTTTTAATACACCCCAGGATTCCATTGGCCTTCTTGGCCATAAGGGCACACTGCTGCCTCATGGTCAACTTGTCATCCACCATGACGCCCAGGTCCTTCTCTGCGGGGCTGCTCTCCAGGAGTTTGGTCCCCAGCCTGTACTGGAGTTATTCCTCTACAGGTGTAGGACCCTGCACTTGCCCTTGTTGAACTTCATGACGTTTCTCATCACCCAGTTGTCCAGTCCGTCCAAGTCCCTCTGGATGGCAGTGCGGCCCTCAGGGCTATTAACTACTCCTCCCAATTTTGTATCATCAGCAAACTTGCTGAGAGAGCACTCCATTCTTTCATCCAGATTGTTAATGAATAAGTTGAACAGGGCCAGACCGAGGACTGACCCCTGGGGGACACCACTAACCACAGATCTCCAGCTGGACTCGGTACCACTGATCACCACTCTCTGGGCCCTGTCATTCAGCCAGTTCCTAATCCACCTCACTGTCCACTCATCTATGCCACTCTTCTAGAGCTTGCCCAGGAGAATACTGTGAGAAATGGTGTCAAAAGCTTTACTGAAGTCCAGATAGATGACATCCACTGCTTTCCCCTCATCTATCGAGCCAGTCACACTGTCATAGAAGGCTATCAGGTTAGTCAAGCATGATTTCTCCTTGGTAAATCCATGCTGACTACTCCTGAGCACCTTCTTCTCCTCCGCACGCTTGAAGACAACAGCCAGGATGAGCTGCTCCATCACCTGTCCAAGGATGGAGGTGAGGCTTACAAGCCTGTAGTTGCCCAGGTTCTCCTTGCCGTTTTTGAAGACCGAGGTGACATTGACTTTCGACCAGTCTTCCGGCACCTCCCTTGTTCTCCAGGACCTTTCAAAGATGATGGAGAGCGGCTTAGCTATGACATCCACCAGCTCAAGCAGTACTCTGGGGTGCATCCCATCATGGTCCATGGATTTGTGGGCATGGAGTTTCATTAGGTGCTCTCTGACCCACTCTACCTCTACTCGGGGCAAGTCTTCCTCTCTCCAATCCCTTCTTGTTTCCCTAGGGTCTGAGATGCTAAAGGGCTGCTCTTGAGAGCTGTCAGCCCTATCTGGGCTCTGTAGTTCCTGGGGACCAGCCTTCACAGTGAAGATGAAGGCAAAGAAGGCATTTAGCAACTCTGCCTTCTCCACTTCCTCTGTCTTCAAGGCACCCTCCCCATTCAGCAACGGACCGACATTTTCCCTAGTCTTCCTCTTGCTGCTGATGTATTTGTAGAAGCCCTTCCTGTTACCCCTGTATCCTTTTTGTTATTCCAAGTGGGCCTTAGCGCTTCCAAGTTGGAACTGCTTGGAACCGCTTCCTTAGCGGTTCCAAGTGACCGTGTTCCCCCTGTTGCCCTGCCCTTTGATCCTCATCCACAGGCTCTCGACTTGTGCTCCATCCTCCCTTATCTCGAGAAATGGAGAAACAGCCCATCAAATTCATCTGGGATATGAACGATAAGATGTAGGTTGCTGTCCAGCTTCCTTATCCTTCAGTTTTCATAGAGGATGTACATATTGTGTGTTCTGTAAGAACGAAACACATCAATTTCTAGATGTGTTAAAGAAATGGGAGTTCTCTCAGTGCATTCACAGTACACAACTCGTCCAAAGAAGTGTCTCACTTACAGCAGTTTCTTGTTTCTAGATTCAAAAGCCATGTTAGCTACTTTTCAGTGTGGTAAATTACGTCTTGATTCCTTCATGTTTGCTTTTATTACTACAGTCTTTAACTATGCCATCGTAGTAGACAACCAAAAAAAAATAAATCTTGATATTGAACATTGCTAAAAAAGTTCTGAAAAGAATCTACATATTGCGTTGTGGCCTTCTTTATTAGAAAATGTGGTGTAAAATCAGGCTTTGGGATCAAGAGATATTGCCTTTATACATTTAGATACTTTTCAAAAGAGATATTGAATTTCAAAAGACAAAAGTGATGGATGACAGGAGAAAAGACAGAACATTATCTGTCACCATAAGGCTCTTCTGTATGCTGAAATAAATCTGGTCCACTTCTCTTTCTGGCTTATTCTTACGCTGTCCCATCCAGCTGATCTGTTGTGCAAGTTGGGGGACTCCCTGGGGTATTGATCTAAGTTAAACAGTAATCCTTCACAAAACAAAACTCAGAACAGGGGAACAAAATGTCTATCTCTGTGATGCAATCTGCGTTCAGGTAGTGGTGATAAAGGTTTTGGGCATGATTATATTTTTCTGTAGGCAGAAAGAGAGGCATTAAGGAATGTGAAAAAAAAAAGTAATCTCAGATCACATTGACTCATCTTGCAACTCCACAACAAGGGACAGCTGAGCTTTACATAAAAAGGAAAAATCATTTTGTCTCTGCTGTGCTATAATTATATAAATAACACTGTTGCATTCTTAAATGTCCTCTCACCACATCTTCTCATCAGTTTTCATTAGGGAGGAATCAGAAGACTTGCCAAAAATGTATTTAATGCAGACAATTGCCCACAAATTGCCCTCAACTGAAAAACAAAGCAAAATCATTAGAGAATGGCTTTCAGGTGCCTTTATTTTCTTCAAGTGACTCTGTGCTATTGGAATATTTTGATGTTAACATTTTATGAAGAAGAGAATCACTTGCTGCAATAATCCTGCAAAGAGGAGAGTCCCACAGGAAATAGTTCTGCAGATGTAACTGCTGGTTCTTCATTGATTTTTATGGCTTTATAGTCACCAGACTATTATATCTTCATTTAACATGTTAATCATCTGGAAGCCAAGAATAACTAAGGGAGCTAGAAGCTATAAAAGATATTTCAAGATAAAGAAACCATCAGGAAAGGCTTTTATCTTCTTTCCCTGCTATCCTCAGAAGCAAGAATGTACAGTCCTTTCTGATCTCCATAGTCTTTGGTTTCCATCATAGGAATGATTTTCAATAGTAATTTAAGTGAAATGGAGTGTGTGGTGGGAGCAGGTCACGTCTGAAAATACAGGAAAAAAAAGATCCCAGTGCAAACTGAAAGGCATTGCCAAGGAGATTCAGGGAGAAAGACATCTCCTCTTCAGATTAGCAGATAGAAGTCCGACAGATACATCTGATTTTTAAATAGATTATATTTTATTTCAGGAAAAATATTTTATTTTAATTTTAGAAACACTTATCACTTAGAATACAGAGACAAAGACTTGGCATGAGCAAAACACATATGATTAACTGACAAGCTCATTCCATACTCCTGAGTGAGAAGCAGTCTATGGGAATATTGTGAAAAAATAGTTGGAGCTCAAATCTTTTGGGACGGTAATTAACCAAAAGTTCCTTAAGAAAAATTATTCTCATCAAAAAGCAAAATACTTGGTTTACTTTTTTTCCTCTCCAATATTCCTTGGTGATGCTGTTGAAGAGATTAGAACGAGCTTTTAAGTAATTTCTGCACTGATCAGAATTTTATCCCTTAAATTTTCTTGTGTATTTGTTCTTTGATCTCTGTCTGAGTTAAGCAAGCGCTGAGAGAAAGCCAATCAGTACGGTGTCAGCTGGTACACTGCTTGGTTCAAAAGGAAACGTGATTGCTCAAACATCTTGCGACTCATTCCTTTCTCCTCAACCAGGGAGTGGCAGAACCCACCTCTGGTAGTGCAAGAGCAATGCACAGAAGGTAAATACTTGTGAAGTTGTTAGAACTGTGACTTAAATGATGTTATACTCTCCTTTCCTGAAAATAGGGATGATTGCATACAGATCTCTTATGTTTGAAATAGTTTGAAATTTTCTGCCAGAAAGAGGCTGAGAGGACAAAGAGATACAACTGCTGTAGACTTCTACGCTGATGGAATAGGCTGGGATCCCTCATTGCTGATGTTGGAATCAGAGAATTTAAATGTGAAGGAGTGTTTTTATCTATTGCTCTGCAAAGAAATTGGAATCACAGTTGTGAAAGAGACTGTAGCAGAGCAAAAGTGCATGTTGTCTGTGTATTATTGAAAGGC
>PTEX01000033.1:5573083-5764789 GCA_003342815.1 Eudromia elegans
GAGAGAAGGGGGGGAGAGAGAGAAGGGGGGCGAGGGAGAGAGGGAGAGAGAGAAGGGGGGAGAAGGAGACGCAATTTGTGGCAGGTCGGTGTGTACTGTGACAGCATTCCCACAGCACCCTGGTCTGGTGGGCACCATCCTTTGGATTCTAACAGAAGTCAGGCACCACCCATTCAAAATACTCAGCATGGTCATGACTAAAGCAGCTCTGGTCACAGGGTAGTGAGGCAACTCATCTCCCTAAACACATTCCATTTCAAGCTTGTGGCTTGCAAGTTTAAAAGGATACAAACAAGTTGTCAGCACTGTGATTCTGAACTACTAAAATTCTATAAAAGTTATTTCTCAAGTCTAATCCAAAGTGCCTAAATAAACTTTAAATATCTCACATAAAATTCACCCACCAAACAGAATAAGCTCCTTTCTCTATCTACTTCAACAAACCAAAACAGGTAAACGGAGTCAAGCCTGTTCTCGGTTAAGTTCCCCTTTATTCCACAGCAGGAAATCACTAATAAAACCAAACAAGTCTAAAACTCATAGGGTGATTCAGAAGTTCGGACCAAATTACTGAACCTTGTTTTAAAGGCTTAAAAGAATGATCTTTTAAGCACTGTTTTGTCACTTCAACTCTATTTCCTCCATTTTGAAATACTAGATGTAAGAACTTAACAGTGAAAATAAACCCACATTTTCATATTTTAACTCCTCTGACATTGTTTTAGCTTTTTAAGTCACATACCATCTCTGCATGAAAAAAATCAATATATTAATCTGACAAAAGAACAGAAAGCCCCATTAACCTAGAAATACCCTTAGTAAGACAGAGATAACTTTTTTCCTATTCAGAGACTTCTTTTAAGTGACACACTTTCAACTTATTTTCAGATTACCCCTTTTTTGCAATTACACGATAATCTTGTTTTCAATACATCTTTAAAGAGAACTAATTCACTGATTTATGAAAAATGGCACATAGGACTGCCATATATTAAACATATATGGCTGACAATGCTAAACAACCTTAGAAATTGTTTTGCACAAACTAATTAAAAATTAAAATTACTATTTGGGGCTGAGTACCATTTTAAAGCATATTAGCAACTACAGAAGAAGCTGGATATAGGCACCCTGAAACTTTCAATCCAACTTTCAATCAATATATCTGAAAAAGTCAGGTTTCATCTTATATTAGCTCACAAGCTTTTAATCATACGTAGGTAGCTCTGCTGGAGCAGAAATTCTGCTTATTGCTCTGTAAACATACGTTATCATTAAAATCTCAATTCTTGTCTAAAGTTTTTAGTAGTCAAAATTAAAAAGATCAAATAGAGGAGGTCAGGAATAAAGGGACATAACTATTTTATAAAACTATTCACAAACTACTTTAAGACTTAATTCACCTATTAGAAATTTATGTTTATTCCTCTTTAATACTAAAGAAAAGGCTATTGAAATATATTAAATGTGATCATTTTAAGTGTACTATTTCCAGAGCTACCTGAGCAGGGAAAAAAAAAAAGTTATAAATCATTAAATTATTTCTGGGATGAGAGCAATCTTCTTCAATATAGGAATTTCAATTGCTAAAGTTCATAAATCTGTTTTCCCTGCAAGCTCTTTTCTGCTTTAGTGCAATCCTGTTTTCAAAGGCTCAATCCTAAGCACTTAAGGCAACCATACTACAGCATTTGAAAATTAGACACACAACTTTCTCCATCACAGATGTGCCTGCTGATTCTCCATTTGGAGAGGCATTTTTGAACTCTTCATTGATATTATCAACCTTGTAGCCTGTGTAATCACCAATGCACTTCTTGCAAGGCCTTTTTTTTTTTTTCTGTTTTTTTTTCTTTTTTTTTTTGCACGTGGCAAGGGTAGGAAGAGTCCACCAGCAATCTATCAGCTCCACAGGCAATGTTGTAGAATGGTTATTAGAAGCATTAACAGTTGCCAGCTGAGTTGCACCTTCACTTTATATCACATGAAGGCTTTCACAAGCTGCCAACAACATTCTTCTGAAACAACTCCCTTTACATTCAAAACTACATGTATCAAACCTGATAGGATATTCTGGGTTTTGTTTCACTGGCGAATATTACAAATCCTACACACCATTCGGCATGTTCACAGAGCCTGTTCTCAGGTAAAGTCTTATTAAAGCCAAGAGTAAATTCATGTGCTTTTTTGCATCAAAATTAATTGATGCACAGAATCCAATTAAGAAAATAAATTGTTTCTACCCTAAACAATGAAACTTTTAAAAAGGACTTCATCTCATTCAGACTTCTATTTTTTCCCTACAAAACTGAACTAGTGTTTTTGAAACTATTATCCTTATAATGGCAGAGATTTTACTCTAATAATAGGCAAATGGATCCCATTTAATTTAACAAGGCTGTTACCTTATTAAAAGGTGACTATTACTGCCTATTTATAATTGTTCTAGAATTTGACAGGCTGGGGCTCAAAACTAACCTTTTCTTGCAGCACTATAGAATTCCACCCAGACAAAAAAACGAAAATTGATTGCATATGTTGTGATCCCTTTTATTCACTGAAACCGCCCATATATCCCCCTAGGTGGAAGATAGCAGAATAGCTGCTTAGTCTTCAAGTGCAGGTGTGTAGTGCTTGTTCTAGTATCCTTCCATCTTGCTTGTTGTCATGTCTCTTCAAAGGACAATTACTGAAGTGGGAAGGAAAAAATAAAGAGGAAACAGAAGCGTGTGTTTTCAGACAGATCAACATGCCTCGATTTTTTCATTTGAAATATTAAAGTCAATTTATTTATGATGAAAGTCATCAGAAGACCATTCTCCTGCATTTAAAATATTTTTCCTTTTTTTTTAAAAAAAAAAAAAAAATCCAATGCACTCAAGGTAAAACCACAGATGCCGTGGCTTTGCTGCCTGCTTCTCTTCTTTGCATATGTCCATGCCAGTGACACATCCAGTTCAAAAAAAGTCTAATCACTATCTAAACTAACAGGGTTGTAGTCGGGGTCATCCTCTTCATCTTCCAACTCTAAATCATCCATTTCTTGGAATAAAGATTCATCGACCTCCACACTGTTTCCAGCTGCAAGGAAAGAAAATAATTTATTTTCCATACAAGCAGAATAACAAAGTACCCAAACAACAACAACAAAAAAAGTGTCCTATTCATTCTTCAATGCACGTATCTGTTAAATTACTTTTTATACACCTAATGGGTAAGAAAAAATATATTTTATCTTTTTACAACTAAAGTGAAGCTTTCCCCTCATACCAAAAACCCAGTAAAGAGAAATGTGACACAGGATCTCAGAGTCCATGGAAAAATGAAAGTTAAAATTCAGAGATCTCAGAAACAGAAATCCTTTCTCCTGTGAAAGCTCAAACCCATAATAGTTATAATCATCACAATCAGAGAAATTTTCACAGTTTATTAAAAAAAGTTATGCACCATTTTTACACATTGGTGTGCACGTACATGTACAGCTCTCTCTCCAGCTTTCTAAACAGCTTAATGTTTAAACATCAAATGCCATTAAATAGTCTAACAATTAATATTTAGACTGCAATCATTAAATAATATTAAAAGCAGTCATTAACAACACTGTTAAATGTTCAAAGCTCTATATACTATACTGAAGAACATCTGGCTAGCTCCAAAGAAAACAACATTAGATGTATGCTAGGCTTTGTCTTTCGATCCACCTCCTTGGCTACTGCCCAGGCTAAGTCTCTCCAATCTTGACTAACCTCCAACTGCACTTTTTAACCTCTTGCGTACATTCAGTTTGTATTGTTCAGTTCTTAAGAAGCAATTTTCCCTATACACCCAATGTTATTAATCTTGTATATAAAAATAAATATTAATATTTTCTTAAAGCAACTTTTCCCCTAAAAGCTAAGAATACGAAGATTTATGTACATAAACGCATACAAGAACAAGCTAAGGAATATCAAGCAGATGGAATTATTTTTTAGAAAGTATTTTTCCATAAGCAAAGTGGAAAGGCAGACAACTATTGAAGATATGCACCAATATTTCCAAAAGAAGCGATTTCAGATTTCTTTTGAGGCTGAAAGTCTTAGAAATCAGCCAAAGCTTTGTATGTTCTTTCACATTTTCTTTGGAAAATATGAAAATTAAGCAAGTGTAAAACTTCAGGGCCTACTGCTGATTGATTTGTGCATGACAATAGTGACATCTTCTGGTCACTGAGAAAGCTTTCTTGCTCTGTTTTTGAATGAGCTTTTTTAAAAAACTATTTCCATCTAAAAGACAATGGATACTATTTCAGCTGCCAAAATTAATAACTGGAACGATTGGTTACATTTATGCTAGAAAGCAAACCAGCAAACAAACAGGACTTTTGTCATTGACAGCAAAGGAATTAAAGTTAATATACTAATAACAGGATTAAAGTTAACACATTAAACCATATGAAAGTCTTATGAAAGATATGTGCACACAGTTAAAATCCAGAGGTCTGTTTCTCCCTTGAGTAAGCTAAGAATTCAATGAACACCCATTTTCACTGAAATATTTTGAAGATGAGAGAGTTTAAACTGTGTTACAAACACATTTACCTTCCTCCAAGAACTGGATGTCAGATGTGTCAAGATTGTGATCCATTTCAAACAACTGTTTTCCTAGAAATTGCAAATTGAAAAATATTAGCAAGAAGGTTTTTAAGATAACTACTATGTCAACATAAGGCAACAATGCCACAGGATGCTACATCTGTGCAAGAAAACATTGCAAAAGATGAAGTGAAGCTTTTCTAATTGGGAGGTGAGGAGGAAATGCTCACAACTTTTTCGAAATAAATTATCAATCTCCCAAAAAAGTAATAGTAAGCACCTATATGACTAAGGCGAGCTCTTGACAACAAGAATGGTTAGTACACACCAGAAAACTTGTAAGACATATTTTCAGTTTTACTGCAGTTGCACAGAAAACACCTGAAATTAAGCCCATTTTTAGTTTTGTAAAAAGGAGTCATTCTATAAACTAGACTTACAAATATCTGCAGCACATTAACAATTTTAAGAGCATAAAAGCTAGAGGAAGCCTGATTTCTACCATCCAATCTTTGCAGATGCCTGAATGTATTTCCTTTAGAGAAGTATCAAATGTCTCCTTTATTATGTACAGCTTTTTAATGAAACTACTGACAACTTACTACCTTTAAGACTTCTATCTCTCTGTCAAATTTGGTCAAAATTTGCCACAGGTTTCAAAAACTATTGGGAAAAAAAGATGAGGTAACAGCAATAAAACATGATTCCGTCAGTTTGGTTTCCTCAAGTAATTGGATTAAAAAGGGAAAAAAAAAAAAAAGGATCCAATGATCCAATGTCACAAGAGTGCAATATGCCAAAGCTAAACAGCAGGAAGTCCAGGGGATACTGCCCAAGATTTTTTTTTCTTATAAGCAGGTTCTCAAAGGAAAATTAATTTCCCATATTTTGCCCACTGGTTTGTGAGTTTACTTTCTGCTGGACAAACTCAGATCTGCAGAGCATAGCATTGCTGAAACCACTGCAATGACCACTCTTCTCCAAAAGAAGAGGGTGGAGGCTACTCTTCTCAATAGATTTATCAAAAACTCATCAAACAGAGCAGAGAGTCTGTGTTATTTCAGTCCAGCAACACCCCAAGCTTCAATAGGCATTAGAATAACTTGAATTCACAGTAGGATCTAATGTCATACTGCCACATTAATAAAGGCCAAAGTCTGCTGTAGGCTGTTTTTGTTGCTTAACAATTCCCAAATACTTTTCCCAAGACAAGAGCAGCAGGTCAAAGTGTTGCAAAGTACAACAAATCAGCAAAGAAGCTTTTGGGAACTTCAATGATTTCAGCAGAAATCTTGAATGTAACTGTTTTGTACTTAGTCTGATATCAGCATTAAAGGCTTCAGAATGAGACACAAGGACAATAATCTGATAGTCCATTAAAATATACTATTATCATCATCTTTAAGTGTGAAAGTCATTACAATCTAATAGCACTGCAAAAATTTCATGAAAAGTTCTAAGTCTTACCACTTAATTTATTTTTGCCGGCTTGTTCTTCTTCTTTCATTTTTTTCCTTTTTATTTCTAGAAGTTCTGCATCAAACTTTGCTTTCCAGTTTAGGAAATTCTCAATTGTAACAGGAGTGCCATGAAATCGTTGCTAAGAACGAAAAAAATCAAAGCCACAAACATAATCAATAGGCAAAGCTACAAGTAAAGATAAGCACTCTGTTCATGAAGTCACAACACTGCAGAAGCAGCTTGCTCTGAATTACTCTCATAAATTATTCCTCACCAGAAGAGAGTATACAAAATGTCTTCTTAACTTTTTCTTTTTTTTATCATGGGGCCTAGGTGGAAATTATTATTAAAAAAAGTCCTGATTACTACTTTTGGACCTCCAGTGCCTATGTTAGTAAAGTATCACTAACACAGGTTATCTATAGATACGCAGCACTTTTTAGCAACTCATAGGCACCATCTAAACTGAAATATTTTCTACTGAAGTACTTCAATATTTCTGTCTTGTTGGCAGAGAAAAGCAAGGCTTGGTTAAGTTGGGTTTATTCCACTTCTCTGCCATTTTCAAAAATGTGAACCTTTCAAACCCACTAATCTCTTGACATTTTTGAGGAAGAAAAATGAAGACTCATTAGTTTTATTTACTACAGCACAATCCCATAGGTAGAAAACCATGGTAGCAAGTTGGGAGAATATCAGGTCCTGAGGCTGTAAAGGATGGACAAGCAGTGGGACCTGCTTCCATCAGTTGGTTCCAGTTGGTCAACAAGGGAAAGAGGCCTCCTCAGATGAACAGCAGCCTTTGCACTGCATATTCTATCCCTTTCTGCTCCCCAAACCCTCCTGGCACTTCAAATGAACTGACTTACAGCAACTCCATTTTTACTGGAATATCCCTGACCCAAGCTTTGAAAATAAACCTAGAAGTGATTGTGAACATGTAGTTAGTCTCTGAAGAGATTGCTCTAGAAAGTTTAAAAAAAAAAAAAAAAATCACTGAAGCAATAGAGAATATTCAAGTTCTCAACTTCTATTTATATTAACTTGGGCTTGCTTTTCCTCTCCCAGTGCAGCTCAGAGCTGCTCTTGCATCAAACTCATGCAGCAAAAAGTAGGATTTTTTTAGTTGCAAACAGTATTTTACACACTTTTTCTTCTTCTTCTGCTTCTATTTCTTTCTGTTTCTTTTCCTCTTCTCTTCGTGTTTTTATTTGATCCACTATTTCATTTAATTTCTCCTGGACTGCTGAGACTAGAGTGAAGATCATTACCATTCCCAAATTTTCTTCTGCCTGTAACATAAAGAAAGCAGTCTTAAACAGAAGCAGAGTCCAAGTCTCCAGTAACTGAATGCATACATCTATTTGGAAAGCATGATTCTGTGCCAATGTAAATAACACAACTGAGGCACTCTGCACCAATTTCAAAAGCCCACTGTCAAATCTAAGCGTAAATGAGCCCGAAATGGGTGGGCAGCAATGCACTAACAATGATCTCTGTGTTCAGATATCAACATCTTCTGGACTTCAAGAAAGCTTTTTCAATGCATAAAACACAGTCTAAAATAGGATCACCACTCCAAGAATTGAATACCATGGACAGCACAAACTCAGAGCCTCTCTTCTTTGGCACAGCCTACTCTTTAATCCCATATACCTGCCCTTTTGAAGTGGGATAGTTTCTAATGGAAAATATGAAAAAGAACAGTTGTTGGAAGGAAGATTATAGAAAATATTATAAATTGAAAAGCAGAAACATGTCTATAGAACAGGATGTGCCAATTTTGAGGCGAGGATGACTTCTAAAGAATTCCAGAATCCAAATAGTTGTTTCCTACATATTCTTTCACAACGTATACTCAGTAGCCCAGATTTCCACAAATACTGTAACATAGCTGAATGAGTTTGTGTTAAGCTAGAAGAGCTAGAGCTCTTCTCCTTCATCTCTGTATCTGTGCACTCTGAATTGTCTCTTTTTTATGCATTATGCATGCTTCCAAAGGGAAGTTGGAAAAAAACAAACGTCACTCCTATCTTCAGGGAGACAGACAAAAGAAAATACTGGCCAGTCAGCCTTACCTTGATCTCTAGGATGGTGATAGAGCAACTAATCCTGGATAGTATTTCCAGACATGTGAAAGACTGGAAGGTCACTGGGAACAACCATTCTAAATTTAAAATGGGGAAATCATGCTTAATCAACCTGATAGAATTCTATGAAAAAAAGATTGTTTTGGTGGATGAAGGGAGAGAAGTGAATGTTGTTTATCCAGAGCTTAGTAGTAAGGTTCCCATAACATCATCAGAGAAGATGATGAAATATGAGCTAGATATCTGCTCAGAAAGATGGAGTCAAAATTGGCTGAATTGTTGGACTTCAAAGGTTGGCATCAGCAGCATGAAGTACAGTTGGTGCCCAGTTGCTCGTGGTGTGCTCCACAGATTGATACTACTGGGTTGAAGAAGACTAAACTCTTCATTGGTGCCCTGGATGATCAGACTGAGTGCATTCTCAGCAAGCTTGCTGATAACACAAAACTGCAAGGAATAGCTGGTATACCAGAAGGTGATACTGCCGTTCAGAAAGACCTTGTCTGGCTGCAGACATGGAACAGAAGAACTTCATGAAGTTCAACAAAGGGTACTACAAAGTCCTGCACCTGGAGAAAACTAACCCCAGGCACCAGTACAGGGATGACCAGTTGGAGAGTAGCTTTGCAGAGGAGGATGTTGAGGTCCTGGTGGACAACTCACTGACCATGAGCCAGCAATGTGTTCCTGCAGAAAAAAAGAGGCCAACGGTACTGCAGCAGGCATAACATTGCCAGCAGGTTGAGGGACAGGTGACCCTTTTCCTCTGCTATGGGGAAGATGAGTGAGGCCACTTCTGGAGTGTTTTTTAGTGATGGGTTCCCCAATAGCAAAAAGGACACAGACTTATCGAATCGAGTCCACAGAAGGGCTGCAAGGATGAGTAAGGAGCCTGAAGAAGCAAAGACTTGAGGGAGATCTGATCAATGTGTTTAAGTATCTGAAGGAAAGATATAAAGAGGGCCTGGGGCCACACTCTTCACAGTGGTGTCCAGTGACTAGAGGAAAGGCAAAGAAACACTAGAAACCTTTTGTTTACTGTAAGAGTTGTTTATCACTGATGTCAGTTGCCCAGAGAAGACAAGGATCCTCCACCCCTGGAGATATTCAAAACCCAACTAGACGTGGTCCCAGGCAATCTGCTCTAGCTGGCCCTGGTTGAACAGGGACGTTGGACCAAATCATCTCCAGAGGTGCCTGGAGATATAATAATGTATTTAGCATAACAATTCCAAAAGCAGATCTGAAATTTAACTGTCACCGAGCAAGCTCTAAAATCAGAATTAGTTCCTCCAGTAAGGAACAGATTTCAAATCAGTAGGACATAACTCAGAAAAGAACGGAATAGAGGGGTAAATCCTGAACAATGAAATGATATCGGGAATAACTGAGATACTTTATTTTCCTTACCTGTTGTTCTAGCAGTTTTATTATGTCCATGACATCATTACCTTCAAGATTCTCTTGGGAGACTATTTCGTAAAGTGGAGTTTCATCAGGATATTTTTCTCTATAGGTAAATTTAAGAGTAGTCTGAACAGCTACAGGACAAAAAAAAAAAACTTCAGAAAACTTAATAATTTTAACTAATATTTGTCTATTGCATCATCAGCCTAACAGACAAAAGATTTTAATACAGAACTAAATAATGTCTTAAAGCAACAGAGATCTTACACAAAGATTAATACTACATCAACTGATTTGAACATGATGCAACAGCAGAGAAAAGTTAAGATACTTTTTGAAAGGGTAAACTTTACTACCTATTATCTCTGAAAGGACTTTAGAAAGTCTGGCAAATCACGTGGCATGGTGGGTCCTTGAGCAATGATCTCTTTGCATCCCCCACCCCACTTAAAGCTGGAAAGAAGGCAGAGTTCTATCAAACAGATCTAGAAAAAAAAAACTTCAGCATATTAATGCTTTAAACTACGGACATCTGGTTGGAGTATCAACAACCATGCCAGGCACCAGGACTTCACAAACAGCATATTGTAAGTACTCTGTACCCAATAATTGCTGTTAAGTAGTGAGAATTGCCTGAGGAGAACACACTCAATGGGAAGCCACTCAATGCTAGGATATCAGGGAAGCAACATCAGAAAGAATTACACTCCATCCCTTCACGTATCCTGCCCAGGATACCATGGAGAAGATCTCTTTCAGCTCGGGACTTACAGCTTGGGCTCTAAGTCTACTCAAAGCAGACATCAGTTCTGAGTAGGGCTTGTTCTTTTAAAACTGAAAGAGACAGTGGCAGTTTCCTCCTTTTAACAGTAATTCAGAAACAGCAGCTCTCAAACTTACCGGGAGTGATACTTGCTTAAAACATGCCCATATAATTAAACAGGTACAAAGATACCAAATGGAGGAACTTGAGACCTGTACTTCTTCACACAAAAACTGTTTCTTAGGAGATACTGGTTTGCCCAAACGTGATACTTCAACTCCCCCATATGGTTGCTGTACATGAAATTGCTAGAAGATCACCTAATGACATGGCTGCAAGATACTATAGGTTGTTGACAACTATTCTTTTTGAAGTTGCTCTTGAAAGAATTTGATATTGAGTAGGTCAAAAAACAGAAGCAGCAGGAGACAACACAACCCCACAGAGCAAAGCTCAGGTATCTGCAAAAACACTTTTGTAAAATGAACATAGATTATCAGAGTAATTATTTTCCGGGGAACGCCTGCTGAATCACATCTCTCAAAAGGCTTAAAAAGAGACTCAGCTAATTCTTGGTTACAGAATTATGCTTATGCAGAAGCTTATGCTTATGTAGCGATTCAGCTCTATCCCAGCTGGGGCCATTCTAGTTACAAGTGCGTGTAAGAGTACAGAGAATTACAAGGTCCATCAGGACGACACACAGGGAGTTCAGCTACCATCGGAACTTGTGTATCGCATTAAAACTCTGAACATGTGCCTTCTGTCTTAAGAGCTAAAGCACATTTGGACAGACCAGACTACCAAAAGTATTTCAGAGTACCATGGAGCTTTTCTAATCATACAGCAC
The DNA here is from genome assembly GCA_003342815.1 of Eudromia elegans. NCBI lineage: Eukaryota > Metazoa > Chordata > Aves > Tinamiformes > Tinamidae > Eudromia > Eudromia elegans. The sequence continues at coordinate 5,584,229 of PTEX01000033.1, forward strand.
TGGGTGTGGATGGTCTCCAAGAGGAACATTATAGAAACAGAGTCAATTACAGTCAGCCAGTCTGTAGGCAAAAGATATGTTGAACTCATCTACACTTGATGATAAAGAGCTTTCTGCACATGTAACACCTTACTTCAGACTAGTTCAGAATCTTTATTTCTTTATATTACATAGACTTCTCCTTACTAATTTTGAGCTTACTTTTATCTTCCTGTAATAGAATAATACCATCTTTTACAATATAACACCTATTCTCTTTTCTATATGTATTTTCCTATGGAAACACCACTCTTTTAAACTTCACTGTAAGAAACAGATACTGACTAGCATAGCTTAATGGCCCTAAATAGTTATTTTAGTTTTCAGAAACTTGTCACCAACTCTAATAAAATCAACAGCTTTTGGCAACAGTTATAGATGAACATGGAAAAGACAAGCATGAAACAGAGACCAACGGTTCTGGAGGTAGTTTGAACATTTTGGGCAGGTTTCTAACACCACTCCTTGTTATCTGAGAAACACTGTGCCCTAGATCTATACCTCAGTAAACAAAAGGAAGAAACTTATCTAGTACTTCAAGACAGCATAGGGATTTCCTACAGCACGATAAACACAATAAATACATGATATTTCAGATGGAGATATACTTCAGAAAATAGCCCACAGATATATTTCGAAACAATGATTATAAGTTAATTTTAAGTTAAAATTTTAAGTTAAACCATAATCAACTTACTTTCATCATTTTCCCCTGCTTCAGATGTCACAGTGATTGTGAAAGTTGTAGGCTTTTCTGACAATACTGTTAGGGGAAAAAAAAAAAAAAAATCAGTGACTCAGCATCTTCAGCCATCAGTGGTCAATTCACACACCCGTCACCTAAAACCGAGGAACCCTGGCAGATTGCTAGATGACTGAAAACCGCTGCACAATGAAGTTACTGCCGAGTAAGAGTCAGTGGGACGTGGCGCAGACCAGGCGCTATGCAGGCAGGTAGAGAAAGCTCATGGCAGTTTCCTCACTGTAAAATACCTGGGATGTTGAGCACCGTAAATCTCTGTGGGTTTGCTACCATGGCAAATATCCCTGAGAGCTTGATGATATCTAGACAGAGGACACATATGCATCGCATGCAAGTTCTCATGGTGTAACGTACTACAGGTGGGAAGGAAACCTTGCCTTTGCTCACCAGAGGCCTGTGCTGGAGCGAGGTGGATCCTGACCACGCACTTACAGAGAAAACTGCCTATTCTAAGCACCCTAAAACATCTCACACTTTGCAACAGGGAGAAGGCTGGTGAACACACAAGCCAAATCGGGAATTCCCTGCTAAAGAAGACTTCTGCCGAGTTTCTCCAGAGAGTATCCCCCTCTCCGAGCACACGGCTGTGGACAGGGAGTCCGCGGGCTCCCCGTTCCCGTCTCACTACAGAATACCGCAGTCAGTGACAACCAGAGAGAAGGTGCAAAGTCTCTCCTGCGGAGAAATCGCGGGGGAAAATAAAAGAGAAACAAAAAGGGAATAATCGAAAAGAGCCAAGAGCAGCCGGGAAAGCGGCTCGGCCGCGGGCCCTGCCCCAGGCGCGGCGCCCAGCGCTGCCCACCGCGGGCCAGGCCGGGCCCGTGGGGCGGAGCGGAGCGCGGCGGGGCTCACCCGTGAACGAGTCAGGGTAGATGGACTCGAGGGCCTCCAGCTCGTTGCGCTGCTCCTCGCTGTAGTCAGTCATGGCCGCGCGCCGCCGCCAACGGCCATGGGCCGCGCGCACCGCGCAGCGCCCCCGCGCATGCGCCCTCGGCGCCGGCGCCTCCTGTCATGGCGGCGCCCGGCGTTGGCGGTTACGTTCAGGCTGAGGTGGCGCGGGCGTTAGCACCGTTGGGGCCCTCGGCGCCGGCCCCGTGCGGGTGTTTTTTTTTTTTTTTTCTTTTTTTCTATCTTTCTTTTCTTTCTCTCCCCGTAATCACAAGTTCCTTTGAAAGGTTCGCTTTCCTTCGTACTGCTCAGAGACATGGCTTGGGGACCAAGCCCCCTATACTTCTATAGCTGTACTTAGTAGTGTGCATAAGTACTGCAGCCTGGCAGGAAGATGGTCTGTTTGGCAGGCTTGCTTCACAACTGGCAGCTAGAGCCAGCACTTCTACTCAGCTTGTATTCAGATTTTCAGAATTTTTTTTAATTATTTGAATTTTAAAAGAAAAAAAAAAAGACAGGGAAAATAGGAATTATGGGAAGTAATTGGAAAACATGGAGTTTTATGTAAAAGTCAGTTTGGCAGGAAATAAAAGGAATATGAAGGTTTCCTGCTAAATGCTAATACTGTGTTATTATGCAGCAGAAATGTAAAAGGAGGGAATGGAAAAAATCCCATACAATGCAAAGACAGCAGCCAGTTTTTTAATATGTGTATCATGAATACAGCATAGTCTTTAGAAGTCAAAGCTTTCAGATACACAAGTTGATAGCTGTTTCCCAGATTAAAAAAGACAGAACAATATGCATAATGGCACAAAGATTTTATAGTAAAATTAGGTATGGTGTTAACGGACACCGGAATCCCTACTGAGTTCACATAGAAAGCACAGCTGTGCGTATTGGAAAGTTTAGAATTCAGACAAAATACATACTTGGGGATTCATAAGTATTTGATTTATGATATACTAGGTACCATTCCAGCTATTTGGCATATGCATATTTTAGGTTTGACAAAAAGTGCTTGCTTACATCTTTCCAAGCAAGGTCAAATATGCTCAACAAGACCTTGCATTTTAATACAATTCTGTAGTAGTGTGTGCTAAATATTTTTGACCTGCACACCATAAGACTCTGGTGTCATTTTTAACTATAGATAGCATACTACAGGGCTAGAATATGGATTTGCAGTGTATGCTGTATGTGCAATGAGGCAATACAAAAAGTGTTAAGCTCCCTTGTACTCTTCCCCTGTGTAGAGTTAAAAGCATGTGCTAGAAAATTAGTGTGGAGGGAATGGGATGCTATAAGATCACACTGAGTTAATATAAAAACAAACCACCCTTCCCCCCCCAAATTCCATAAAAACTTTTCAGTAATTACATAATTTTTAATTTGCAAAATGTTTATAGCACAGCAATTGTGAATAAATTTTAATTCCAAGACTTCCACAGGCAAACCAAACATTACTGCGCAGAGTAAGATTTGTTTCCCATTTGAATTTGCTATTTGTAGAGTAGCCAAACACATGGACAAGTGGAAGCTGTAAATTTTTTCTACTGTATGTAAGAGAACAGGAGAATTATCTTGTTATTGCTTTCTGCCAGATAATGCTTACATGCAGGTTTCTACCTGTGAAGCTCATACAGCTGTTACGCTCTGTCCCCCTTCCCCTGCACCTCTCAATGGGAATTTTACCTGCTTATCAAATTGAGAGTTCTCATCACCGTATCCACACTTGGACTATATTACAGCAGCGCCTCTGTATATTTCTCCGTAAACTGCTGTATCCACAAACAGAGCTCATGCCTGGCTCAAGCTGTTTTATTGGTACAATACAACAGAGTTGCAGAAGCAGTGGAAATGAGACTTTTCCACCAGAGGTCACTAAGAGAAAGTTGGGTACAAACTGGATCATACTCATAGCATTTAATTATTCATCACATTTAGGGAGTGAGTCAAGATTTTGCTATTAATTTTTAAATTCTTTTAAATGAGAGGAAGGGGAAAAAAAAGCATTTGGGGAATAACCTTCTCTGTCCGGGAAGGGGCACATACTCATCCTTTTTGCATAAGTATCAGCCTACAGCCCTCTGCTTTCTGATGCAGTCCGCCCCAGTCTAGATACAAGACCATCACGCCCCACAGGAGTCAAACACAATCAGGAAAGGGGGTTGTAAACACACTAAAGCACCACACAATCAAGATGTAAATGTTCATGAATTTTAGTGCCAGTGTAATAAAGCATCAAAAAGCTCCAGAGTAGCTCAGGGCCAGTATGGAAGCAGACAAATTCCCAGTTTCTGAACGGTGTTGCTTGGGGACCAGAGGTCTTGGAATCAAGTTGTGGTCTCATCAGTCTTCAGGTATTTTCCATTTACAGAGTCCTTGAGGGCCCAGTCATGGAGAAGGCTGTAGTCATAATGTTCCTCATCCACTAGTTTCAGAAAGGCCAGTCCTGAAATAGCTTGCCACTCTCGGAGGGATGGGATACGGATTTCCTTGACGTTTTCATGCCCTGGGGCAAAGCCAAAGAACTTCCTCACATGCTGCATGGCATAGAGTCTGGAGTGCTGGTCCATTGCTTCATCAAAGAGATCCTGCTCGTTGTGGACATAGTTAGTCCAGTATCTGAAATGCAGGAAGCTGAGTGGGGAGAAACAGCTTGCTAGGCAGTAAGACAGGAAAACAGTGATGGCTACCACAGCGATCAGAAGCCAGCCTGCCACCTTCAAAAGAAAGAAAAAAGCAACCCATAATAAACAAATCCAACACATCAGTATTAATTCTTCTTGGTGTACTTCCATATATCACAGTACATTTATTACAGCTGCAAATATCTGCCATAACAACTTTTGAGCCTAAAGAAATCCATATGAAAGTCTTTACTTAATTTTCTTGAGTAAGGAGGTTGACAAGACGTAAGCCTGATAGGGGTCTGTTGCTGTCAGAACCAGTTCCTGCCTGCTTTTGGTAGCTGTATAAAGAGGCTGGCATGTCTCTCTGAAGTTTAAAGAAGCCCCATCATATCAACTTGTTCAGAATTTGGCTTGCAAAATTATTGCTGAAATCTTTTAAAGAAGCCATCTGATTTCTAGCCCAAATTAAATTATGGCCTGTTTATATCCATTCCTCTTTAAAGTAATTGCTTAATATTGCCCCTCATGTTTACCCACTGGGTTAGCTTTTAAATGAATATTATAGAGCAAAATCTTGGTTTGGCTAGTGTGAAGACCTCAAAGTCTGGACCCTTAGTTACATTTCTTGTTCGTGAATCAAGAAATTCAGACACACACACCCTGTTCTTGAATGACACCCATTAGCTTGTTGGTAGTTCAAGATACTGTGCAAGGAAGAGCATTTCCTCCAGTAGTAGGAACCAGATGGAAAAAGCTGCATGTAATAACTTGCTAAAGCTCAGTTCTACTTGACAGAACAAACCACATTTCAAAACATTTGGCACTCAAAGCAGAAGATACACATCCTGTTTTTTATTAATGCTTTGTCCACTGAATTAATTCTAATTCTTAATAGATTGTCAGGCAACAGCTTCATAACAGAAATAATATAAGCTACTCACTTGTGATTGGTATCGGAGGAGGAGAATCACTTCATCTCTTGCCCTACTCAGCTCTGGAGGAACTAACTGACCACAAGGAAATGTGGCCAGCATCCTTCTGTGTTCACTAGCAGTAGCATTAGGATCACCTCCAGAATAATACACAGAGACATATTCACTCATAGCACACACATAAAACGAGCCATTTATCAGGGTGACTGCTAGCCATGTTACTGGAGCAACCAGTGCTCTCCCAGTGATGCTACACAAAACAAAACAGGTCAGTTTACATTGCAGTAAGCGATTGCATGTCCCCTCTTGCTGAAGAGGGGATCTTTTGCCTGTAACAAGCCTCCAAGTCTGGTTATTAAGAGCAAAACCAACAATCAGAAGGATCAGTGCAGGAACTCCTAGGAAAGCCAGCCCATAGATAAGGTTCTGCCCAACATGGCAGGGGCAGCTGAATGTAAAAAAAGAGAAAAGCTGCTGCCCGCCAATTGTCAGTATTGCAATTATGGCATTAGCAAAAATGACCTCTTTGCCTTTTAGAAAAGTTAGCCACTTTGGAAGGTAAGCCATTCTAGGTCTTCCCTTTCACCACTTGCTTTTGTTTCAAGTTAATGCTAGCTTTTAGTTTCAGCTAAGGATCAATTAATGGCAGCAAAATTTTCAAACAAATGCTCACTAATAAAACTAAAAATCCCCTCAAAGACTACCCTTTCTCCTATAAATAACTCCCTACTCCACTCAGATCTAGAGCATTGTTTTCTCTACTTATAGAGAGCCAGATCATCTGTTTTGATCAATAAATTATCCCAGTGGATCTGGAACATTAAGCTTTTAGGCAATCAAGAGTTTTGCCAGCCCCTTGCTAATTGTCTGAAAGTAGCAGTAAGGCCTGGCTACCTTTTGGAGGTCATACAGTGCTGTTAAACCGTTAGCTCCTTATTAGGGTTAATGGGCCAGCTGTTTTCTCCTCGATGGTAATTAACAGAATCAGGCTGTGGGACTAGGCAAAAGATTGTAAAATAAAGCAAATGCAAATCAAAAGAACCCCAAATTTTCTGCTATTCTCTCTAAAATAAATAAATAAGTAAATAACCAAACAGAGTTTTGGCAAGCAGACTGATAATTAAAAAAAAAAAAAATCACTAGAGTGAAATGCCTTGCTGTGAAAATGGAGAAGATTCTATGAACGCTGCAGAATTTGGAATCCTTATTTTACTCACATTTAACGTCAGTTTTCGTTCTGAGGCAATTTATACACTAAATGCTGGAGTCGGAGGTGTAGTTAGCTGATGGACTATGAGGTGACAAAGCAAGGTGAATAGAATCTCAGGGTTTTACTGGTGACAAGAAGCTAATGTGTTTGCTTTCATCATGGTTTTGAATGTTGCTTTGTGCTGATTCTGATTATTTTGATAGCTTATACCTTGCCATTCACTTTTTATAGTGTCAAGCCAGCTTTAAAGCTTTACATGTACTCATGATATTAGCTGTTTAAGATTTTCTGTGTATCATCAGTCCCATTCTGTGGATAGAGAGGAAATGCCTAAATTAAAAAAAAAAGAGAACTGTTTTCTGATCATTGAAATAAATATATGATCTGGGCTCTCAGCCTTTATCAGACATCAGTTTAAAACATTTCACGTCAAATGATTTTCTCCAGACATACTGTATAATGTCATGCTGTCCAGTACTTCTGTAAACCACACACACCAGTTAGATGTTTTGCTAAATATGCAAATATTTGTGTTTAAGTTATGAGAAATCTAACTGACTGTAAAATAATCATTTTTTACCCAGAATGTTAAAACGAAAACCAAAAATGCAACCCCCAAAATAACAGAAAGGCCGGAAGGAAAATTGCCTTGCATTCTCAACCATCTGTACAGCATGCATGTATTTGTTTATTTGACTTAGTTATGTCTGATTGTGCAGCCTGTTCCTATGTAAAAATGACTTCTTTTAAGAGCTTACAATGGGAACAAAAAATAGTTTATCATCCACAGTATCCACTTGGATAGCAGGACACTACCACATCTTTTGTACACATACATGACATGTTATACCTTGTCTATTTATTAGGCCAGATTGCTTCACCAGGGCCTGGTTTAGGGAGAACACCTGCTTGTCTTCTTCTCAGTCACAGTCCATGAGAGAGGCTGCCAAAACTAAGTGACAGTATTAGGCAAAACTGGAAGTGATGTCCAAATGTGCAGAAATATGCAGTAGCACTTTGCCGGCGTTTTTCTGAAATTTCATGTTTGTGTGAGCACAAAACAAAATCCCAGTGCTGTCTGTATGCTGCCACTTTGAAGCTTCATTTTCTTTCAGTAACACAAGATCATCTACAACTTTTTAAATGTATTAGTGGCACTACATTTTGACAAAATATACCTCCTGCTAATTAGGTAGATCAAATGCATCTATTACGGATGTGTTTTCAGAATGCGTTTTGTAAGAGTCTTCCATTGTCACTCAGTTCACTCTAAAATTCCCAGTTGATTGCTGCTGAGCTCTCTTTGGGCATCCACATCTTATTTTTTATAGAGGAGGCAGGCTTTCCCAAACATCACTGTTTACTCAAGAAGCACATTAGATGCAAACCTGAAAAGAAGTAAAACACTGAAATATTGATAACTGCTCTCAGGCTGTTGAATGAGGCAATTTTTGCAATCAATACAACAACTTGGCACCATTGCATTTTCACTTTTTTGGCATTGCTTTCATGCTGTTCTGTAAATAATCCTGCCGTCTCATCCCATTACGGAATGAATTATGGAGTTAGACCCAGTTAAGAACTTGGGCTGCACCTCATATTTTCAAATAATTCTACATCCTGGCCTTTGCAGAGGAACTCAGCAGCTTGAGTATATTTGTAGTCTCTTTGTATGATGCCTGGGAAGAGTTAGTATTAAATGCAATTCAAAATACTGTAATCTAATCAGTCACACCTTAGTCATGTTTCTGTAGTCTTTTTTTTCAGAGTTGTAGGGCTCCCACAAATCGGATTCACTTCCAGAAACTCTTCCTGAGAAAGGTTTGTCATATTTTAAAACAAGGAGGTCTTATTACTCTTTCCTGTCTTCCCATATCCAAGTGTGCAGTTTTTGTTTGCTTGTTTCCTTTCAAAGAAGCTATGGCAGAATGAGAGATTGGTTTTAGTTACCCTCTTCATCTGATCTAGTAAAAATTCTCTCACTCATCTCTGGCCTCATTTTTACTAGAGATGTGGTGTGACTGATGGGGAGAATCTCTATTCTCCAGCTGTCCTGCCTTGATTCTACCATCTGCACTTATGCAGTTCTTTGCATAGAGAGAAATTTGATTTATATTGAATCAGAAAGTATTTAGGATTTTGGTATGCAATGAAAAGGAAAGAATAGGGAAGAGGAGAAGGGAGGAATATTCCTCTACTTTTCATCTAAGGATTGGTCTGGGTAAAATTTAGTGGAGACCGAATCGTGAGTTCTCATATCCTGCACAAGCACTTTCATCGCTAAGTTTGCCTTCAAAAGGCAGATGTGCCATGCCTCCTGTAGCTGTGTTTTCAGTTATATTTTGGAGGATGCCAACCCTGCCTTGTAGCACTGGGTGTACTGTGAAATTATCCACACAAGAGATTTCCTGTAGGAGCTCAGGGGGAGCAGTGCCCGTGCCCTGCCTTGTGCTTGGTCGTAGGCTGGCTTCAGGCTTTCAAGTCATTCTTCTGGTCTTGGCCGGCTTAAGGGAGCAATTCCTACCCCCTAAATCAGAATGAACACTGAAGAGAATGTAATCAACAAGCTTAATTTTACGGAAGAAAAAAAGAAAAAGGAACTTGATTTTTTTACCTTACATGTCTTGCTTCAAAATTCAGCTGTGATATATAGGAAGAATTTATGTAAGATTTTAGAGGTTTTCTGTCAATTGCAGCAGAAATTAGGCACCTCAATCAAAAATACTCTATTGGTAGCAACAGCACGGCTTTATTTTGAAACATCATCCAAAGGGCAGCCACACTGAGCACTAACGACTTAAAGTGGCCATTTGGGATGTGGGAGACCCATGTTCAAGGAGCTTTTCTTCATAAGTAACTTCAAACCCCTATCACTTACATTCTTATAGTTCAAAAGAATTTCATTTTCTCTACAGAAAATATTAACTCAAGATCTGTCAAGCTGGAGATAGGGAAAAAACACAAGTCCAATCTTGTATTTTACTGATTTGGTCACTTGCCTTTTTGTGGCAAATACTATATTCTTATTTTAGCCCAAATACCTTTTAATATATTTGGCACCAGAAGTGTATTAGTGGCCTCTGTGCTCTGGAATATTCATGTTTGTGAGAATCCTTAGAAAGTGGAATCGTATCCTTAGCTGTACAGGATTCAGCATTCCCATACTAGCCAATCTCCCGTTAGAAGCATGCTGCTGGTGCATTTTTTTCTCCCACACTTTTTAACTAAAAGATGTTTTGCTTGCCTTTATCTTCAATTCTGTGGAAAGGAGAAGAACTGCTCCAGTCTGATGCTCAGTATGCCAGTAGTTCCTGGGGCTGAAGGCAAAGATCCTTTCAGGCATGGCAGAAAGGAAGGAGCAGGGCAATGAGAGTTTCCTCACAGTTCAAATTGCCTTAGATTTACACTGAGAAATATGCATAAAAATCCGAAAGACTGAACATTCTGTGCCAACCTCTACCCCTTTTCTGGAGGTGCAACTCAGGCTGCAGTTAAAACTGTGAAGGTGATTTCCTTTTGTTCCTTAAGAAATGGATCTAATCCACTGTTGACTTGCTTCCGTCAGTGCAAACTTTTCACAGACTGAGTACATAATATCCATATTATATATGTGATTTTACATATATATATTTATATAGTTATTTTCTAAACAAAACCGTTTTCTTCTTACTACATCTTTGCCTTCTTGTCCACAATGTTTCTTCATGATTATAATATTAATAATGCAGATCATCATTCATCCTTATATTCAGTACTGAATAAATAAAACGGTGCTCATTTATAGATAGCCTAAAGTGTTTTGTGATGGTTTCACTGCAGATAAATTATACTAATGATAATCTTTTAGGGCTGCTTTTAAAGATATAGTGCAGTACATTTTCTTCCAGAGCATGGAATGTCTCCTGCAATAAGAGGTATATTTGGTGCTTGTGGCTAGTTGTAGACAATCTGAGAAACAAATCTATTTCAGACTCAATTTTGTAATGTGGGTAATTATGTGGAGAATTTTAATGCCTGACTTTTATAATTTATTTAAATTTAGATGTGTCATATGCCTGCAATAGTTTCTGTTAAGAAAGGGAGTCTATTTTTACAGTGCCAGAAAGGAGCCTAGAAAAAGGTGGCAGACCTTGCCAGGTACGGTCCTCAATACCAGGTCATTCAATGTAAAGTGAAAGCTCTTAGGATGCCTACTTTGCACAGCAAGAGCCCCAAATCCTTATATTTCTCCTATTCTAGTTCTTGTTTCATGTCATAACTTTAAAGTACTGTTGTTTTTAATTAACCCACCTTATTTCAGATAAAAGACACCTACTGCTTTCTGTAAATATGAAGTAAGATATAGCTACAATTTTACCATAGCACTAAATCTAATAATTAATTCAAATCTAGTAAGAGTGTGTCATTTAGGTGAGGCCACACCTCTTTCCTCCCCTCAAAGGCTGAAACAGGAATGTATATGGCGTGGTCCTGTAGGGAATGACAACTATCTGGTTTGTTTATAAATTTACTAGTAACCATGATTTAAATTTGTGTCAAGCTAATAGAACAAAGTCTAAGCTAATAGAATAGGGCAAATGTATATTAAAAGAAGTTGGGGAAAGTAATCTGAACTTTTCTGGATGCTTGTAGCAGCAATATTTACAAACAGGATGTTAGCTATGAGAGAAGATCTATTAGAGACATCAGTAATGGAAGCACCATTTGCAAAAGCTAGCAGTGTTTGCAGGAGCACAGTTTAATCTTTGAGTAATCTAGATCTTCCTGCCAGCTTTGCACTCCCAGAAACATGGTGGTGTCAGTGCCCTTTGACTCACTACTCCCACGTATGTGGCTTCCACTTACCAGCCTACATCTAGCACAATTGGCAGCTCCTTAGAAGGGAAATAAATGCATTTTTTGACCACCTGGTTCTTTAATATCTTACAATTGCTTTTTTATTCTTCAGTGAGGGAGCTTTTGTTAACTATCCAAAACCCCAAACTCGACACAGAAAATAAAGTGTATTTGTAGTCTGTCTATTAAAGCCTAAGACTTGTAAATCTTTTAGGACTGCACGACTTGATGTCTCATGTCTGTTTGCTGTGTATTTGTTTAAAATCTTTTCTTATGGACAGAGCAGTTATTTCTGTTATTCAGAGGCAAATCTGCTGCCAACCAGCTTCCTCCCAAAGGGCTTAGTGCACGTAAACAATAGGAGGAGCATCAGCATCAGAATGCAGCAAATGCACCTCCTGCAAAGGCAGAAAAGAAGAGAAGACAAAACTTTAGAGAAGGGAAGAAGGAAATACAGTAACAGGGAGAAGATCATGCTGCTTGAAGAAGAAAAGATATAAACGGACAACCAATTACTTCAAGCATTGCACAAGCAATATGTCAAGACCATCAGGAAAAAAGCAAGACAATCACAAAATAGTAAGACTTTTTAATAACCTGAAGCTAAAATTGTGCATGGAGTTAGAATCAACTGTTATTGAAATAGTGTTTTGTACATTTATGATTTAAGAATAGCTTGTAAGCAGACTTTAGTAAGAAATTCTGGGGGATAATCTGCCAGTATGAGTGCAGCATTTATGGATACAGGGAGGCTCTCTTAGGAGCTGTCAACAAGCTGCCAGCTTTAAAGCTGTGACATAAAGAAAGACTGTCCATAGGAGCGGAGGTCTGTTTGATTCTGAGCAATAAATAATAAGATTTGCTCTAGGAACCGTGTTATCTCTCCAGATACCTTTACAATGACATGAAATGATTTTGAAGCGAAAGCTCCCCTCCTGATTTGGAGAAGTGGTGCCAGCCATCTCTGTAGCACATGAACAATTACAGGAGTAGACGGATCAGCTGGGGCTGCAGCATAGCTGGTGCTCACTGTGTCCCTCCTGGATAGCAGACCACATCTTGTTCTGGGGTTTGTGTTGCATGAGCAGAAGTCCTTCTTCATCCTCCTAACCTGCATTTTCACAGGATTGTAACACCTGGCTTTTAAGGCTAAAATCTGTTTCTTGGGCAAACAGTGGTAAACTTTTACTATTGTCTTGGGATATTGTTTTTGACTATTGAGCTCATAGCACAGAATTATATCAAGTAGAAGTTATGTGGACTAAAACTTCCTTCTTTTTCTTTACCTCATGTTAATATTCTCCTAAAATTCAAGTAGTTGTTTTAAATGCACCACATACAAGATTCTCCCAAGAGGACTTCTTAAACTGCGTGGTCGTAAAAAGTTTATTTTCTACCATTAAGTTTACCAATTATTCTCCTCCTTGTTCTCTAGCTGAGGTATCTAAAATATGACAAAGTCAGATAGTAAAATCCTATTCAAAGGACATTTGATCCTCAACCTTTTGTCTAGGAACCTGCGACATTGTAATCTTACAAGTCTTTTTCCGGAAAAGTGGACGATTTGTTGTGATTTGAAACATGAAGTGGGTTACCTCATTTGGACTTGCTCCTTTGTATTTCAGAGTTTCTTTCAGTGAACTGCATGTCGAGATGTTAAAGTCATCATCTAAGCCTCAGTTCAGGAACAGATTCATATTCGAACTTATATTTGTGATGGTGCAGGTCAGAAGGAAGCACAAGGGTGAATGACAGGTCATATGGGCAGCTGTTGGAGGGGGCATTGTGAGGCTCAAGTGCCAAAATGGCAGAGGCAGAGGTAGAAAGTGCAGCTTGCAGCATGGGATGCAAAGAGTGTGCTGTGCTCGTCACTGGGAACAGGAGAAGGGAGTGCATTTTGTTTCCCCCTGGTACTGGGCACCTGCCCCAGGATGCTCTGCCAAGTGTTTTCCAGCTCACGCTCCCACCCATCCATGGTGCTTGCCAAGGGTCAGACAGGAATGTGGGTTCTCCAAACGAGGATTTCTGCACCAGCCAGGCACTTTTGTGTCACCAGTTTTCAGCTGTGAAAGGAAACACACTCTCTGAATCCCATGTTGTTGCTGGTTTTCCCCCCCAGGAGCTTCAGTCTATCACGCAATGTGTGATCTTCCTTAATGACAAAAACAAGTAAAATATCTCAACTATATACATGTATAGTTTTACACAAGACAGTGAGCTCTCTACAGGTCAGTGTTTGTGCCCATGCAGAGGTCAGTGATTACATTAGGAACTCAGTGCTCCTCTCCACAGGAACTCATTGCCTGGTCGGACCTTAGATTAAACTTATCATTTGTCCTCAGTTCACTATTTTCAATAGCTAATGAATTCATTATAGCTGATGTTTTGTAAGGAGACATACATTTGTTTCTACTGTAGATCAGGCAGTCATGTAGAAGATCTATATGCTAGAGAATTTGTGTGGTGGAAATTTTTTATTCCTGTGGAGAATGCAGGGTTCACTGAAGTTACAATGCTAAATTTCCTCAGAGTTTCTGTCAAAGAACGAAAATTGTTGACTGTCTAGGATTATTTTACTATCAGTTCAAAGAGCTAAAGTGACACAAAACCAGTTTCAAAACAAGAAAAACAATAGTATTGTGCTTTGATGAAGAAATGGTTCCATCTAAAAATGCTGAAGTGTAAAAGTCTAATTATGATACATGCATATAAACTAAAGTGTGAGGAAGTTGCTAGTATGGAACAGAACATAAATAATGTTGAAGAATGATAAGGAAAAGTCACAATGTTTTTCTGGCACACTGACATATTAAGACACAGGCACAAGGTTTCTGAGACTGAGGTGTGCTCAGAAGCAGAGGGCTAAGTGCATTAGAGAGCTTCAGGGTCAAAGATAAAAATATCAGGAAAGTTTATGAGAGTCTGTGGTTACTTAGTCCCTAAATGATAGAGAAAAAAAAACAGAGAGAGAAAGATATCTCCTGTGCATGGATGGCTCAGTTCCACGGAGGTCTTCAGGAACTTAGAGCCTTTATTGAGAGCCTCAGAGCTCTCTGGGTGGTTAATGGGATTTTTGATAGCAGCTGAGGCAGTGTAGAATTTCCAGAAGGCTTTAAGTCAATTAATATTATGCCAATACCTGGAAAGGGAAAATGGGATGGATGGCAAAGGTGTCCACTCAGGAAAAAAAAATATAATATAATTTATGTCAATCTACATGAGTTCATGGGAAAAAAAAGATTTTGTCAAATAAATTGATTTTTTAATAGGATTGCAAGACTGGCTGATAAATCTAATTATGATGTTATAGTATGGTTAGGTTTCTCTAAGGCATTTGTCTTATTACAAAATCTTTTTTTTTTTGGGACTGGGACAACACAGAACCTGTGTGAAATCCATTTACCACATCAAAATCTTGTTAGCTAAAAATTGGGAAAGCATGCAATATCATAAATAGAAGTTATTACCAAGGAGAATTTAGGACAGAATCTTAAACTAGTTAACTTTTTTAACTGTGTCCTGTTGAAAAGGGAGCATTTTTTTAACCCCCAAACTCCTGATGCAATGGGAGCAGGAGGAAGTCTTTCTTCTTTCCTTCCCCTCAAGATTTGTTCTATTGCTGTCATTGGTGTTATTTTTTTTCTAGATTATAAACTGAAAAGGATCTTCAGTCTACCTACCTGCTACAGGCCAGTAGCATTTTCTCGAATTTGTGTCCAAAAAGCTAAATGAGAGCCAAAGTATTCCCCTCTCTTAAAGGCCAGATGCTGTTCATAATAAATACAGTCCATTCTGAGATGATAAAGCAGGTTTCTGTCTTCAAGCAGAAGAGAAAACTTTACTCCTATTTGGTGAACACCTTCTGTCACAAGCACCAACCTGGTGCTTGTGACAGAATTCATGCAGAGACTTTGACGTCTTCCACTGCCCTTAGTGCTGCAGGATGCCACGCAACTGTGCTCCTTGGCAGCCAGCCGTGATCCTACCCAACCTCGCTCGTGTAGGGCAGCCACACCAGCCACAACTGCTACATTAACCACCTCAGGCAGTATCTCTAAAGAGCGATGAAAAAAAGCACTTAAATGAGCTTTAGCCATCTTGTCTAATTAATCAGACCATGTATGGGATTAATTCCATCTAATACTAACTTTCATTTTAAGAGTCTGCTTTTGAGTGTGGATAATGGAGATGGGATGTGCCCATGGAAAACCTAAAACCAAAGTAAGACAAAACCACAATATTCATTCCAGTTTCAATTACAATTAAAAATCATTTTGTTGTGGCATCAGTACGGAATCTAGTGTTGCATTGGGAAGGACTGTGAAGCTCATTCCTGCCACTGTGATTTACATTTCTCTTTAAACTGCATTTACATTTCGTAGCGTCACATTGTGTTTCCTTCTTTAGACTGTTCATTGACAGACAAACAGAATTTTATGAAGCCATGTCATTTTCCCCCCGTACTCCTTTTTATATAGTAGGATTGGCATTTACCTACCATTTCATCATCTACCTCTGCACATCACATGATACACAGCAGATCTCTCTTTTACAGTTTTGTAGCCAAGAGTTTCAGAAGTAAATATTTTATATATATATATGTATACATATATACATATATGTGTATACACATACATGATCATTCCTGCTGGGAAAAATCATGTTGTTCTTCCAGTAGACCCCTTAAAGCATGACATTTATTATACTGCACAAGATCCTAAACACTTATATAGGCCTGGGCAGGTTCCCGCTTTCCTCAGATCTTCTCAGTCATATCAGTGAAGATTATTGCTCCTGTGTGGGTCTGTGCCCAGCACCATTGCAGGAGGGGACAAGTTCTCCTCTAGCTCCCTGGCAGTCCCTCCCTCAGCAATCTGGTGATGGAGCAGTTGACATAAACACTTTCTAGTTGGTGTCAGCTGTCAGCAAGGTCCATCAGCATGCGGGATGAAAACTTGGATGATTTGGGTGACACTGCCTGTCTAATCACATAGGCTACGTGACCAGCGAACATGCTCTACTAGCTGTACCTGTCTGGAGATGCTCGTCAGGCAGAGGATGGCCCAAAATTTGAATCAGCCAAAGATGACACTGCAAAAATGTTGACTTCTTTGTTAAGTGAAAGGGAAAAAAATGAAGCCACCCTAAGGATGGGTTGAGGTTCACTGTGATGTTAACTAATTTTAGTTGTATTTCCTAATGTAAATAAATCCTGAACGAGACACCACTATTTCCACATCTAGGTGGCCAACTCATGTCAGGATATGTAAGCATTTACCTTCTGCTGAGTGGCAGGAAATGACATTTTAAAAGCACACTACACTAGCAATCGGACCTACTTTTGCTCTTTTGCTTTCTTAGATATAGTTGAGATATAGTTGAGATATCTGGAGAGATAGTGTCTCATGTTATTTGTAAAGATTTGTAAAGAAATAGAAAATTTAATGGGATCAAATAATTTCTGCTTTGCTTGTTGTGTTGTATATGCCACGCACACTTGTGCTGAATGACAGGATTTTTTTTTTTTTCTTGTCTACTTTGCATTTTGGGAGGGGTAAACAGCTAATGACGGAATCAGTTCAAATGTATCTTTTTGAAGTAACTGGAGTTTCTCTCTACCGATTGCTTTCAGCTTATAAAAAGAGTACTGGGACATTGACTCAGTCATTCTTGTATTTAAATGCTTGCCATTAATCTTGAATGACATTTATCAATGCAGCATATGTATGTGTTGTTATAGGACTCAGTAATTTGTTTGATTAACACAGTAGTATTAAATGGTATTTAATGCAAGCAAAATCTCTGCACAGAGATTTGAATGATAATGAAATAGATTCTGTTGATCAGTATCAGCCTTATGAGTGTGGTAAGGTTTTGTTCCTAATTTGTTTCATTTTCAATTTCCACTTTTTTCTGACAGAGCAGAGAACTTTTTGTGCTCACATACGGTGCTTTGGTAGCCCAGCTGTGTAAGGACTATGAAAAAGATGAAGATGTCAACACTTGTTTAGATAGAATGTAAGTACTACATTTACTCGACATTAAAATATTTATGTTCACCCATATTACTGTTTGTCCAATTGCGTATTTGCTTGAGCTTTATGGCTGCCTGCCTCTTTTTTTTTTTTTTTTTTTTTTNTTTTTTTGACTTCCAGAGCTTTATTTAAGACTGTAGAAAGCATAAGATTCATTATTCTATCATAAGGAGTAACATTTATTTATGGATAAAAAAATCAGTAAATAAGTTTTCAATTATGCTATGAAGAGTGGAGGGAATAATGTGATAGCTGTCACTTCTTCCTTGTTAATCCTTTTTTCACACTAAACAGAGTAGTCACTTCATAATTAGACTGAAAGCTTGCTAAAGCTTGGTAAGATACAGTCCAATACCTATTGCTGGAGTGAGGAAAAAATCACTGATTGGAGAAAAAGTGATATTATCACAAACTGAAAGTTGTTAACATCCCTTCAGTAGTTATTAGATATTAATCTCTCATTCAGCTCTGATAAAAATGCTATATTTAAAATAGGGGCTTATTTTTGAATTATTTTGGGTTTATTGTTGCAGAAATTAGGAAAAGTAGATTGTGGAAGTGTGGAGACATATTTCATATCTTACATTGTTATTATTATAGTTGTTTCTGTAATACTTTGAAGATCTTCTGCTTGTTTTTCTCTTGATAAAGAAGATAGGACAAAATAATATGTTTAATTAAACTACTGTGACCTCAGTCTTAGTTCTGTGAAGAAGAAAACAGCCCAGCCTGGGAAATTGACTCTCTGGATCAGTGCTGTGACAGATGATCTCAATATTCCGAGCTCTTTCTATATTTATATATAAACATTATATATACATAGTATATATACATATAATCTCTAGTGAGAACATATAATATAATAATATACAATATTATTATACTATAATTATTATATTATTATTAATATTATTACAATATATAATAATATACATATAATATATATACACACACATATAATCTGTAGTGAGGTTTTTTTTTCTTCAGTATACATTTGCCAGATAGATAGCTTCTTGTCAGTCAGTTATTCATTTGGCTTTGCAGGCATGAGGCATAAAAATTAAAAAGCCTCTAAATATTTTCTGCTACATCAATAATCCACACCTTGCTAACTTCTGGTGACATTTACCAACATTATTGATATTGATACTTGGGCAATAAATAAATATTTCATAGATTTCTGGTGCATTACATGTTGTTATTCTGAATCTCGCGCTACCAGAACACTTTTTGTCTTGTCATCACATTAGATAATGGATCGCTTTTTGGCTTCTTGTCATCAGACACAAAATAAAATCAGTGAGGAACCTTCTATTGACTACAGCCTACTTTACAAAGGATGTAAGATGTTAAGAATATCCACTTAAATGGAAATGAGCAATTCCATAAAAGCATTTAGGTATTGTTTCAGATTCTTTCATCATGTCCGTGTCAATCTCATAATTTTTTCCCTTCGTAAAAAAAAAAAGCTTGCATTCTATTGTATTTCTCTTCTATGCACCATGTATATACTGGCCTATGTTGGTGTATGACAGCAGGCAATGAATATTTGTTTTATGAAAAAAAATCATTATTTTTCATCTTTTTTATTGCTCTTTCTTTTCTCAGAAATTATATGATTTTAATTGCCAAATGCAAACTGTACATTAACTAGCAACCTTTAGATTCTTTCCAAAATCAGTAGATGCAGGGAGAGAGCAAATTAGAGAGAAAGAAGACAAAGAAGGAAATTTGAAAGAAAAAAAAGTAAAGATAAAATGAAAGAGACCAGCCGTGAGTCCATTTCCTCATTTCCTATTGGTTTGCCTGACACTGGAACTCTGTAACAAGAATGCCAAATGTTAGATCCATGCCAACACCAGGGATGAAGGCTGTGACTTGAAGGGGTACTTATATAGAGATATTTACATATCTCTATATAGATATGTGTATGTATACTACATATTCAACATTCATGTAATGTTTGTTAAGTAGGAAGAATTTAAAGGAGTACAATTTCTTGTATGACTACATAAAGAGCAGACTGCCTATACCAGAAAATGTAGAAATAATAATCATGTCCAACAAAATATAATGTCTTCAAAGCCACTTATTCAGCAAAATGCATCTGTTTTGCTGAGAAACTGCAAGGGACGAAATACCCCGTTTTGGCTGTTGTTGACTTTCTTTGTTTTTCCCCTAGGGGGTATGGTATTGGCGTAAGGCTGATTGAAGATTTTTTAGCTCGTTCAGCTGTGAAGAAATGTCGCAGTTATTCTGAAACTGCAGACACGATTGCGCAGGTGAGATTTGTATTCTCTGGAGGTTGGTCATCTTCAGTGTTCTCAGCTTTTCCTTCTTTCTTTCATTGGTTTTCTCCAAAACTGCATGTATATCTTCTGCTCTACATACTGCTGTATGTATATACTGCTGTGTGTAAATCTTCTGCTGTTTCTCAGAAATTACTGTTCTCCACAATCACACACACACACGTGCTTCCACTGTGTTAAATATGGCCTTTTTTTTTTCTTATCTGTAACTCTAACACCACCTAGTAGCAAACAGAGGTATGTCTGTAGAGAGGAGAGATCTAATTCTGTTTCCACAGCATAATAGGTAAATACCAGGTTGGAAAGGAAAACATTCAACAGGGCACAAGAAATGTGATGTTTAGTGAGTCAAGAATTTTGCATGTGGTCTCGCCAGGCCCACAAAGGTAAGTTTGTCACAAATGTTCAACGGAACCACAGACTTTGTTCACATGGGTATTAGTTTTAAATAAGAGCTGAGGACAAAAACTCAAAGTGGGATACAAGCTATGACAGGCTACTAAATCTCATCCTAACATCATCTTAATGTCAGGTGCTGACGTGATCTTAAACTTTTTCTATGAAGGAGAAGTCTTTCCTAGTAGGCTATTAAATGTTTTCCTTTTAGAAGAGTAGGAAAGTTTCTTTTGGTTTACTGCAGATAAGTTACTTTCTTCCACTTCTGCCAGAGGACGTGGCAAACAACAACAAAAAAAAACCCCAATTTTAACGGACTTACTTACAGTTGTAAATTTTGGCAATCTTATTCCTGCCCTCTGAACTCTCTTGAGCATTTAACATTAAAAACAGTAATACTAGGAAGAAGTTTCAGGATTCTATGCAGGAGCAAGCCTCCATGGAAGAACAGAGTAATTGTAAGAAAAGAAAGTGAGAACAAAGCTATCCTCACTACTCACAAATCAAGATGATAAAGTCAATATGCGTGCTTCTCCCCAGCCTTTGATTTAAAATTAGTTTTTACTGAATAGCGTTTTACATGACTGTCATCAATAAGAATTTGGGAGGAAGCTCAGCGACAGTATAAAGGATTTAGAAGATATGTTTTTGCCTCTGGGACAAACCAGATATCTAAGGGAGGCTACTGCAAAAGTTCCCAGGATGTCCAGTCTCCTTAGACGGCTTTTCCAGTGCAAAGGAGGGAGTACTTCAGAGACATTCAGTTAGCTCACACTTTCAAACACTCAGTGACATTACTGTAAATGATCTCTTTTATCCTTAATGATCTTCATCTGTAAGTGTCAACTATGTCTGGCCTTTCCTGATGACAAAAATTAACTGTGCTTTAGGGGAAAGAGCTGCTTGCTATGGCAGTCATTTGCTGTAAGGGGAGATGTGAGCATCAGTTCTTCCTTAGTTAACTGAACAGAATTTCATGGAAATCCATTTGCTTATTTGGAAGACAAATGTATGCCTGACATGCTTTTTAATCCCTTAGAACTACCACCAGCAGCAGCTAAATTTGAACATTAATGCTTAACCTTTAACTGCTAAACAGGGAAACAGCAGGTTAGTGCCCTAAGGTAGCAATATATACTAAAATCACACAAGTGTTCTGATATAGAGTGCTCACAGATGTTACCAGATGAGGTGTGACTCTATCAGAAATCCACAGAGATACATCTGACCGAAATGGAAGAATAGAAGTTTTATTTTCATTTAAAAATACTTATCTTAGAGGAGCTGATGTCTGTCAGAAAAAAAAAAAAAGGACCTAGTTTCATCTGCTGTTGCTGATAAGGCTGTAAAGCACATCATGGCACATGCACAGGTGCAAAGCACACGCATATACCACAGCCCGCCAAAGTTTCAAGACGGAACAGGTGACATTACTCAGTGTCAGTCAGAACCCATTGGCTCATGAAAGAATGAAAGCTAAGTGATTTCTAATTAAAGCACCTCAAATCACCCTCTGGAGCTGAGTGACATATAGCAGAACCAGGATGATGTGTAATGAGGCAAGTAAGGAAGCTGAGGCAGGACGGAGGATCCATTCAAGATTCTAAGAGTAGCTGAAATGAAAAATGTATCATAAGCAGTGTTTCATTTGCTGTATTAAAAGAGATCACCTAATTTAACAATGTTTTTAGAGTGCTCTTTCTTTTCTTTGGATTTTTCTATATTTAACCCTATATCTGGTTTGCTTGGTCTTGACTTGCCTCTTCACAATTTTCTTATTTATCAGTGCTATAGTACAGCTGTCATTCTTCAGTACAGAAGATTCAACAATAAAATACATTGAGAGATTATCCATGAAAGCAAGGAAAAAGGCACTGCTTCCCTTGTGGTTCAAAAAGACCCTTGCTGAGAGTAGTAGTATAACTTGGAAAGATTGGAGCAAGCTTTAAAGCATGCAGTCTCTTGAACGGACTATATTTAGCAGGCTAAGGGGAAATCTGTGGTAGGAGTATAACCTTCTTGGGGCAAAATATGATATGCAAAGCATTTATAAAATTCTTTGACAAAACAATTTTGAAGTAATCTCCAAGAATATTTTTCAGAGACATTTACTAAAAAAAAGCATACTTAGAAAGACGCAGCAAGTAACTACCAATATGCTGTTAAAGTCGTTGGTTTGAAATTATACACTTTTTAGCTGAACTGTTTAACTCCTTACTAGTAGGGTTAACTCTGCTTGGGTACAAATCTGTTAAGGGGTGAATGCGTAGAGTAAAAACAGTTAAAATGTTAATTAATTAAAGCAGTTAAGTAGTTAAATCTAAACATCTTATAAATGTTGTTGTGATCCTGCCATCCTGTGGAAAGCAAAAGAAAAGTCCATGGTAGTGTATATATAAGGACGGATTAGTGGCTTCCTAACTGTTTCAATAGTTACAGACTGTATTCAAGCACCACTGAAATACCTTGTTACCTAAGAAAGATGGTCTGCTGGGTGAGGCTTAAAGAAGCCAAAATGGTATGTTTCCAGTTCCTAACTATGCATGGGTTTCTTGTTTGACATTAAGGGAGCCATAATCTCATAGAGTTGCAATCATAATTTTGGGAAGAATTATAATAATGCTTTTTTTTTTTTTTTTTTTTTTTCTTCATATGGGTGTCATTTTGAAGGTATGCCTGTAAGAGTGTCTGGTTTTTTTTTTTGTTTCATACGTATAGAAAGGAGACAGGGAGATTTATGGATGCACTTTTCAAAACTGTTTGTTCATTTGTCTCCTCTCTCTTTTGCAGACACAAAGAAAGACCAAAAGATCTTTATTTTCCCCTCAGAGAAATTGTCTGGCAATTTTAAAGAGTTTTTAGCTAATAAAAGTTCGTTTCTGATCTATTCATTAAATTACTCATGCAAGTTGCTTAAGTTACTTATTCCTCAGAGACTTTTCTTTCCTAATTTTCACTTTACTGCTTTGTAATTTTCTCTTAATTTGGTCCTTTAAGACACTACGAACAAGCCACTGATTTTGCATAGTTTCCATGCAAGTTCTTTTCTACCCCGGAAATTTTAACAATAGAGTTTGGACGGAGCTGTAATGGAGCGCACAGCTGAAACTCAATTGAAAGCATATGAGGGGCAGTTGGTCTGCTAAACTAGTTACAGCTCTTGGAGTGTGACCAAGTGTACGGTAGAAGCACAGTATTTAAATGAGAAAGTTGGGTTCGGATTGAGAAGAGTAAACTGAGGGGCAGAACACAGAATTGAGCAGAAGTTTCCAGTTTACTTATAAGTTTTAGTAGATATCAGAGTTAATGCAAAGTCTAAATTTTCCAAGAGAAAGCATTGATTCTGCTGGTCTTTTTTTGTTTTGTTACCCTGTTTCAGGTGGTGTCAAACATAAATTCTGCTCCTTCTGGGCTGCCACAGTAGCAGGTGAACTTTGGGTCAGAAGCAACATTGATATGAACCAGCTTTAGTGATATTGCCAATATCTGATTCTAGTGGAAAACGTAGGGTCAAACTGGGGGTTTATTTTTGTCTGCATTTGTAAAAGTTTTCCTGGAGCCGCAAGGCAATTGTATAAAACCTCAAGCATTTGGGAAGGAAAACCCAGCTAGAATAACAAGGTCCTGGGAAGGATGGCCGGTCAAGGACATAGGCTCCTGCCAAGTCAACATTGCAGCACGTAACGTTTAGCAGCTGCTGGGGAGCAGCTCTAGCAGTGGGGAGAGGAAGACTCGGCTAAGTGTCGTGGTGCCTCTTTCCTGCCCAGGAGGGGACAGAGGGCTGGGCACGAGGTGCTGGGGCATCGGTTACAAGAAAGAAAATAGGAGGCAAGTGGGAAAGGATATTTATCTGGAAGCTTAGAGAGTAGTTGTGGCAGGAGAGGAGCCTCTGGAGATAAACGCGTTTGTAGCCACTGGGCAGAGCCCATGAAGGTCTTTTCTGCACAGCCTCCTTCCAGCCGATTGCATAATCCATTGACTAAGTGGATCTTCCAAAATGCTTCTGCCACTTGCTGTCATGAATATTTAGCAGAGTGAAAATGTCTGATTGGGTGACTACCTGCAGCTCTGACGACTTGGTGTCAGACAGACCTGCTGCTGTATCTTTCACTTTGACAGTGTTACCGCTACCCTTTGAGACGCAAGCAGGTAAACTTGGACATAAATAGATAATGTGTTTTTAGAATGATGCAAAGTGGAGCAGCAGATAGAAAATGCATTAAAGTGAAATCTGCCTAGAGATCACATGTTCTCCAAAACACACTGGGAAAATTTGAAGCAGATAATGGAATTAATTCTTGTATTTTATTAAAAGAAATTGGATTGCAAATGGAGACAATATTTTCCTTCCACTGAGCACAGTGAGTCTGAGCCACAAGAACGGAACAGCTGCAGAGATTATGTTAGTTTGTTGATAAGGGTCTCCTCTGAGCAGTGCAGAAATATGATTCTTTGCAGGCTCATGGGGGCTGAAAGTAAAATGCTGCTTAAAAGCCCCCCAGTCACTCTAGGGAAAGAATCTAGGGAGAAACTTTGTACCTTGTTAATGCAATGTTTGCAAAGATTCTGGATACCCCATGTGAGAATGACATCATGAATACGAAGCACATGAGGTAAAGCATAAAGCTGAGGCATAAAATATATATATCAGAAGTTCTGATTCTGCAATTATCTCGCCTGCCTTGCCTGCTGATTCCTCTTGCTGAGACACATTTTAACTTTCTAAAGATATTAAGAAAAATAGTCAGACTGCTGCAAAAATATTTTCTTTGTTGTCTTGAAATAAGGAGTTTCTTTCCAGTCTCTTTCTTATGTTGGCTCCAGGCCCAGTACAAACAGTATTCTGCAGTTTTGCAAGTTGCACCCAGTGTCCAAAATCCACCAAAAATGACAGCTTTTTACTTTATTACCAGATTTGCAGTGGGAGAAGGGAATAATAATTTGACTATGGAAGCAAAATATGTGATACAGTTTTGTTATTGCAACCCACTATTAACATACTCACAATTACTCTAATTATCTTTATTTATTTATTTATTTTTACAAAAACACAGGAACGTTAAGCCATTTTGGAATCTTGAGTTCTTCATACCACTTGACCACTCCAAGAAATTACATGGTACCTCACTGTCAATTGAGGTAGCTGTCCCACGTCGCATGTGAACGTGTCAGGGCTAATCAATGTGACCATCCATGGGGTTGTAGGTGCAACAGCAGACTGAAAGCATGCGGTTACCTTGAGTTACCTTGAGTTACCACAATACCTCAAATAGATGCTCTGCCCCAAGGAATGACCTGAAATCAAACACACTACTTTCCACGGACTGTCAAAATATCACCTATTAGTTTTATTACTATAGACCTGCATTTTTAATGGTGTTACTCTATGACAGTATCTTGATTTGTGTAGGTCAGGCATCCTATATGTTTTGCATAGGAAATTGTTACATCTATCTCTTAGAAGTCATTATTGAGTCTTTTTATTTCTGTCAGTTCCATCTTGTTTGGATCCGTTCTCGACCTAGAGCCAGTGCTCACAGAGCATGAGCTTTCGGCGACACTGAGAACTAGACTGTTCTCACTCATGAGGAGAAAAGCTTCATTCTCCATTTCTGGAGCAGGCATGGAATTGGAGTGGAAATTGAACAAGAAGAAAGGCAATTGTGAACTAGAGAGAATAAAGCATCCAGAAATAAACTACATTAGCAAGATCTTATAGTAATAAAAAAGGATGAAAAAGAATGTCATCTATGGTATTTCCCTTCTGTCTACAAAGTCCATCTCCGTCTCTCTCTCTTCCTTGCTTTCCTTCTGGCCTTGCTCAACTAGCCTATGAATTGTGCTATAGTGTTGTTCGCTGCTATTGAAAGAGTAGAGCTGGGATGCATCTTCCCATGCCTTAAAAGCTGGCAGGGGAACAGCTTCTGGTTTCCTGTTCTCGAAAAAGCTCTGCAGGTTTTGCTCACTCAGCTTGGTGGCGTACACCTGGAAAACCTGCTCCAGTTGCTCCTTCTCTTTCTCGACGTACGTCTTCCAGAACTTCAGCTGGAGGTGGCTGACTTTTGACTGGCAGCTGGCACAGCACGTGGCCAGCAGGGACAGGAGAGCAGTGGTAACTATCACACACCAGCCTAAAATCTGGGAAAACAAGAGAGAGAGGCCCTAGTGACAATGCTGCTTAAGTCAAGACTGTCCAACATAGTGATTGCTCTGCAGAGGCACTGAATGAACGCGTAAATTTTAATGAAACTTCCCAAAGGAGAAACAGAAAAAGTCAGGACCAGGGCTCCTCAATATCGGACATTTGATACCTTTTTCCAAGGAAAGGGAGAACCAATTGTTTTTAATAGTGGAATGTAAAACGCTCAGGAAAACTTGCATTAAAGATGATGTGTGCCAGCCTCAGTTTTAAATGGTACTCTTCTATAGCAAAAGGAACTTGGATGATGAAAGCTAGGGAGACTCAACCAGTGCAAAGTCAAAGGCAGATGCAGGGACTGAACAGATGATCTCAAATCTACAAGTTGTGTATAATATCTTTCAAGGAAAAGATGTGTAAAAATTCTGAATGATCCATCAAAAAATGTAGTGTTTGACTAGTGTTTTATAGAAAACAAAGTAGACCTGAGATGAGGAGCAGTGTCTCAATAATTTAGAGGGAATAATTGATAATAATTTCTTTGCAAAAATATAATGATTTGATCTAGAGTGCATTTGAATTCCTCACTTGTTACAGAAAGGGAAAAGTGTGTAGGAAGAAGAATAAGTTGACTCAATTACTGGAAGATGTTTTCAACTTTTTTGAAACCATTAAATAACATTAATCATCAAATATTAGGATTGAAACACAAAATTTAGAATCATGACTAACCAGATAATTATAAAAAGGTAAGTAATTTTTGGCCCAGATCAATCTACATTTTAAACCATGACCGTTTTGAGATGTGTTGCTTTCAGATTTTTTTTACAGAAACTATTTTAACATTAATTAGCTAATAAGAATATAAATGATAGCTTTAAACTAAAAAAGCTTCCTCTAATTTGTTTTCCAAGAGATTCACTGTATTCTAAATAATTCTTGCTAGCTTTTTTGACTTTTATGAATCATTTTTTTGTGGTAGAAAATAAATATTATGTCAAAATCATACAAAAATCTTTCTTTTCCAGTATTTTGTGCTAACTAGTATTAGTGAGTATGTGAGATACTGTCCTTTTTAGCACCTTTCCACTTTATTTTAGCTTGAAGAATGGATCTATCTATTCTCATGCTATCGACTGAGTCATTTGTTGCTGTTTCCTACAAATGCAACTTGAAGTCTTTAAAACTATTATTTGCTTTTGAAAACACTCAGTCAGATTTATCTGCATTCCAGCCCTTGCAGCACTGTACTCTTTGCATGCAAACTGGAAAATAAAACTGCCTCTGGCCTGGAAACAGTTCCAGATGGATGCAATCCCCTGATCAAAATTTGCTGGCTCAAAAGGTTATTTTTGATTTCTGCTGTTTCCTGGCAATCTTATTTCCATCTTTGCTATAGCATTTTCTTTTCCTTTTTTTTTTCCCCTTTCTTTTAAGGTTTTCGTCTCCTAATTTTCAAATAAATGTTACAGGGTGGTGAATAAAACTGTAGCACAGCAATATAGGAAAGGATAATATCGTCTCAGCTTTGCATGCTTGGATTGTTTTAGCTTAATAGTTCTTTTCTCCTGGTAGGAGGAAAATATTTAACAAAGTACTGAAATATGTAAGTTCATGACATGGGATGAGAGGAATGCAATCCCAAACAGCTTGTATAAGGAGTGTGATACAAATCCCATATTCTGTCATTTTCCCATTGTTAGTGACATAAGACTTCATTCCAGTTTTCAAAAAAATATGTATATGTTTTGATAATATTTTTTTGATAGAACAGACCCCTTAAAAAAGGTGTCATTTTTAATTCAGCCTCTTCAAATTGGAAGACTTGTTTCCATTCATTAGGGAAGGAAGTTTAGCCTTAATGCTCCTGGCTTCAGTGGGGCTCCACAGGACTATATCACAGCTCAGACGGAGCTAAAAGGTTTAAAGACTGTGTTTTGCAGAGTTTCATCATGCCAAAACTGTAAGTGAAAGCAGTGATGTTACTTCAGCATCTGACATTAGGATCTCTCACAGATCTGACAAAGCAGTAATTCAAAGTATATGATGATCTTAAGTTATTTTTCTTACCTGGGACTGTGCTTGCAGAGTTAGTTTGAGTTCCTCGCCCTCTGGAAAGGGCATGGTGCTTTTGCCACAGGAAACCTTGTGGAGCTCTTCAAAGCACTTGGCAGATTTGTTGTGACAAACTGCATGTAAGTAGGCAGGATTTTTTAAGCCACTTATGGCACATTCGTAGAAAGTCCCGTTGAGCAAAGCCACAGAGAGCCACATTACTGGGGCTACCAGAGCATTCAAAGTGATACTTCCAAAGACATAAAAAAAAAAAGCAAACATTCCCTTTTGGGAATATTTTTCGGGGATTCACCCAGCAGCCCGTGAAGAGTTTCCATGTCTTACTATTCAGGAAATATCCAAAAACTAGCAAAACAAAAGCAGGAGCGAAGAGAAACACCAAACCATACCTGAAGTTTTCGTGGCTGCAGGGACATCTGAAAGCAACGAGAGAAAATGCGCGCTCACCTCCCAGGGTCAGCAGTGCCATAAAACTGTAACCGATTGCAGTTTTCTGCTTCACTAAGAATTTCAGGATTGTTTGGAAGCTATCCATGTCTGAAGCTCCTCGAAGAAGTAAAAATCAAGATGCTTTTGTCTGTGTTGTAGCAGTCTGCAGTGGTGGATAAAGGAGAGCCTGCCTGATGAGAAATGATCTGCTGCTGCCTGCCTGGGTTAGTGCCATCCAGAAAGAGCAGTGATGTCATGGTCTGCATAAACAAACTCACAGGGGACCCATTGCAAAGCAGATGTTGCAGCTTTACTGTAAAAATAATCAGTAGAGCAAGAAACATACAATAGCAAATTAGTTTGCCAAACAACAATCTTGTTGGATTTTTTTTGACTGCAGCTGCAGATAAAAACACATGTTCATCAGGTACAGAACTTCTTGCGATGTGACCCAAATCTCCCGCAATATAACAGGTCTCAGATGGCTACTAATGGTCACAGGGGAGTGTGGCTCTACTGCACATGGCAGGCTCACGTGGCAAAACTCACTCCTTTTTGCAGGTTGCCTTCAAGATGTACCTTGGAGTCACCCCTAGTGTGAGCTGCAGCAGCGCCGCGGGCAATGAGTTCTCCCTAATCCTGGACAAGAACCCGCTGGTGGACTTTGTGGAGGAGCTTCCCGCAGAGCGAGCATCACTTTGCTATTGCAACCTCCTCTGCGGGGTTATTCGAGGGGCCTTGGAGATGGTAAGGAAATGCATGGCTGGTTTCTCCTCTCTTTGTTAATACACACCTAAAGCATGGGAATGCAAACCCCCCTGCCCACATAAAAGAGAGAAACTTAGTAGTATTTAATCTCTCTTTCAGAAATATCTCTTAAAGCATCAGGAGTGTATTTACTATCAGAAGACATTCTCTATTTTATTCTTAAATGGAAGGCTTTTACAAAAAAATGCATGAAGTGGCCTTTAGAAATGACTGAGTTGCAGAACCTCTGTGCCGTTTTCTGAAATATAGTATTTGTTATTTCATTATGTTTCTGACAGTGAAAATCTATTTTGTCACATTTTCCACGTTTCATAAAAATTAAAAATATATAAATATTGCTTATATGTATACAGTAAGTATCCCAGACCATGGGAAATTTTGTGATTGCAGAGTTGAGATTTACTTCCCAGAACAAAACAATACACTGCATTGAAGATTAACATATTGTGCAATTTTTACTGTGCACACAAACTTCCTTTTTGTTATTTTGGTTTGAAAAGACATGAAAAAATAGTAGAAAACTTTCTTGTGAAAGTTGAGAAAGAGAGTCCTCTTGTGGTGGGAGAGACACAGGAAAGAAAAAAAAAGTTGCTCTAGAGAAAGGGAGGAAAACGGGACATTCTTCTGTTCAGCTGATCAATCCTGATTTCTTCTAGGTTCACTTAGCAGCAGAAGTTACCTTCCTCCAAGACAAGCTGAAGGGTGATGCTGTGACAGAAATAGGAATTGTATTTTTAAAGAATACTGAAGACAAAAAGCACAAAAGAAATAAATGAAAGAAATACCCGGAGAAACTCTTGCCAAGCAGTATTTTCCTCCTTTCCTTTTTCCTGAAGAAGATATACAGTGTAAAATCTTTCATAAATTTGAAAGGCAACAAAAGTCAGAAAGCAAACACAAGGTGGAGGGGAAAATCGTCCACAATACAGCCATCACTGTAAAAGATCAAAGTGGCCTCATCCTTTCACTTCCTCGCATAGCCATGCTCATGGGCTCAATAGCAATTTTATCTCAGTCTTATGTGCATAATGGATCCAAATATCTCTTCAGCTCCATGTGACTTGGCTTTTCCCATTTGGTTTGCTGGTAATATTTCAAAGCATTATTGGCAAGAGATACTTTTCCTCCGCCTGTCTGTGATTAGGAATAATGACTACTACACTACTGCATGCAGTCTGTCTGTCTAGACATGTCACAATTTGATCCATCGTCCTTTAAACCAAGCAGCCCCTTTGATACAACCCCCTCTCTTCCCTTTGGTACCAAATAAGAAAATTTTACCAATGGCCAGACCAGTTTTGTCATGACCAGACTGACCACTCTATGGCCTAATTAATGTGTAGGGACTGCAGATCTGTATTGCACCTGAGGAAAATGAAATAAAATATGGACATTGCTGTTCAACTAACTGGTGGGTAATTGTATGCATTTCTGCCTGACGAGTTCAATATCTCCCATTTAAGACTAGATGTTTGTCTTCCAGCTGTGACTGAGATGTAGAGAAATATCAGCCTGCTAGACATCTGAGCTACAGAAAAAAAAAAAGTAGAAAAAGGTAGATTTAATGTTTTCCACAGTGTAGCACAAGAAATCTTGGTAGGGCAGGGCTGAAAACCAGAGCCACTGTGTACTAGCACAGTAAGTACTCTGCCAGAAAGCAGCTAAGCTTTTTCACTCTCTAAGAGGCAAAACCCTCTTTTAAAATTAAAATACAAACTTTTGATTCAGTTCAGCAGAGCCCAGATTTAACTTACTTTTTATTGTTGTGATTTGTAAGTTCTTCCCTCAGTCTGCTTCATTCTTGATTCTATTAAGCCAGGAGCAGCCCTTTCGTTGGAGCAGCAAGTTCTGTTCAACCAGAACGTTATAATTCTCACTATAATCTTTCTTTCTTTGTTTCTCTTAATAATGAAATAACATGGTGGTATAAGGAAATAGAGATTTTTTTTAACAGAATAATAAGTAAATTAATCATTACCCAGCCCTTTTTGGGCTCAGCCCAACTTGCTGTTACAAGTTAAAATAACAAGTTACAGCATGTAATATTCCCTCTATATTTCATGTCATAAAGGCTTAGGCACTTTGGGGAATTGTGCTGCTTTCATACACTTATGCACCTGCAAAGAGGATTTTGGTGCTCGAACTCACCATGATGGGCAAGTGGTATCTTTGGCTGACCATGAAAGGTCTTTTACATGGTAATGACCATTTTTTTCCCCAGCACATAACAACTGAATACTTTCCTGTAATTACAGCAATAGTGAGTAACCTGTGCTGTTCTTGATTTGTGTGATACGGATTGGTTAGATGCACACATGTGTATGCACATGTGCCTGTGCACATCTGCACCTGCAGCCACACTTTCTACAGAGGTTCCCACCACATAAAGAGCATGAAAGTCATCACAGGGCATATAGGTTGGCTCCAGTATATCCACAGTCTATTAAACATGCCCTGCCTGCAAGCTTTACACAGAAAAGTCAATATTGGTAAGGCAAGAGCCATTAGTGACTTTCTGGGGCCTTTGCAGCCTCCCCTCTGCCCTTCACATGGCTGAGGCTTCTCCTTTATACACTTCCCTGCAATATATCTATGCTTATGCCTAGTGTGAGATGTCATGGCTGTTTCTTTAGGTTCCAGGCATTCAGTTTAAAATGCATGGGTAAAATCTTTACTTTTACTTAGACATGGTCAATTTTGAAAGATTATATTTTGAATGATTTATACAGCGATTCCACATGAAGCATGAAGCAGGGCATGAAGCAGGAGTGCCTGAGCCAGTCAAGCTAGCACCTGGCCAAGAAGCCACACGAGGCTGGTGGTTGAGGCCAGGGGCTGTTTTGTACTCGAGGGCTGTGATTCAGCTTCCATGTGCTGGGACACAGGCTCAATCACAGGACTGATGTGACAGCATCAATCTGATCCTTTTTTATTTTTTTCCTTCTCCTCCTTCTTCTTTTTCTTCTTCTCTTCCGTTCTCTTCAGTTCTCCTTTCTTCTTTTCTTTTTAATGTTTAATGTTTAATTTCACCTTGGATCAGCCTTGATATTGATGCAATGTATTGAATACAATACATTGTATTCAAAAGGGAAAGTAAACGAACGTTAGGAAAGGCCTCACTGGAAAGATGTTACCCACCTGTTAAATCTGCACCTGAGAAAGGACAGCATTCCTCTTGGGGTAGAAAGACACCACAAAGTCTCCACTTTGTTTTCTTTGGGGGGAGCTTTAAAAGGCTGAGTGTCTCACACACCTAGGAACATTTTTCACAAGTAATCAAGTACGTATTTATAGCATATAACAATTATATGTAACTCCTTTTAGTGCACACATGCTGCAGTAGTTAATAAATATTATGCATTCATGTAATATACAGTGCATAACAGCAATAATTAAGTTCACCATCATCTTGTATCTGAGTTTGGAGTTGTTAATGTTTTTTCACTAATGCCATCCGTGCACAGGCTCAGCGCTGCAGTGGCTACAGCTTTTAGACTTCTCTTCAGACCTCACTGAGTCAAGGAACATTTTGCTACTGTTTTACTGCTGCTACAATGGGGCCAGGACGTTGTTTTCTGCCAACGTACAACATTCCAGAGCAGATTTATTTTTTTCTTCTGGAGGTCAATGAACAAATGAACTCTTCAGTATGAGAGGCAGAATGGGACATTTCTAATTGAGCGTTGCTTCCTGGAGACGGGAATAATAATTCGGGCACCTGTCACTAAATTAACCTCTCACTTCTGGGAAGAAAAACTCCAAGCAAAGCGGCGATTCTGTGGCAATGTCTTTTTTTTTTTTTAATTTATTTATTTATTCTTTTCCACAAGCAGTATTAAACCTGTTTTTTATTTTACTTTTTTTTTTTTCTCTTCTCCATATATGCTATAGGTTCCCTTTATAGTGAGAACGGAGCTGCCATGCTAATTATACCAAGCTGGATAAAATAGGCTTTTCTCTGGAAAATAACTGCAGCAAGTACCTTTGACATGTCCGAAATGTCTGAAGAGATTTTAAGTTATAGTTTGCTGTTTTGAAGGAAAAGATTTTCTGGGAAGAGCAAGGGGAATGGAAGGACAACCCTGACAAAACCACCTATGACTTGCCTCTCTAAAATGCTCTCTAGGAAAGCTTTGTAAGGAGAAATTGAAAATTATATTTTTTTAATTTTTTTTTCCCAACTTTGCCTACTATCTTTGTTTCTTGCAATTAGATTTTGAATTTAGCTTCCTTCTGCAGGAGATGTCCATTCCTTCTCAAGTTTCTATTATTCACCAATATGGGTGGCAGTGTATCTGTGCCACAAGTATTTGTTAACATAAGCCTTGCCTACAATGCCATCTTTTTAGTGAGCCTAACTCTTTGAGACATGTTACTCTGGACTTAAGCTCTATTTTGGGGCAAGTTAAATAGTTTATTTGATAGGAAAATCCAAGAGTTTCGTAGGGATTTATTCCAGAGACAAAATCCTATGTGTAACATGGAGTACGTATTACAAAGCATTTTATTATTATGTTTAAAGCATTTATCTGCTTTAAAAATCAGGTAAATTAGAAAACAATATAAATCAGACATTGGAATTTTAATGTTTTGTTTTCCCCTAAATGTAGCATTCAAATGCCTACTTTTTTTCTTTTTTTTTCCTTTTTAATTTTGAAGAGTTTTGTGTTTACAGGAAATGTGCAGATTAAGTTTCTATTATTTCCACTGTTTTAAGCTGCTGAATGCATAAAGTGAAAGGGCTGGAATCTTCTTGCTTATCAGTTTCAAATGATAAAATCAGAGCCACAGCATGGTTGAGGTTGGCAGGGACCTCTACGGATCATCCAGTCCAACCCCCTTGCTCCATCAGGGACCCCTAGAGCACGGGGCACAGGGAGACATCCACGCGATTTTTGAATCTCACTGCTTCCAATGAACACATTTTTAAATGCACCGGTTGTTCCAAAATGCAAATTATTTCCCAGATTAGAAAAGACACTGTCCTTTCCTTGAAAAGCTGATTAACATAAAGAAACAATTTTATTCTGGGATTTTTTCTAGGCACCACTGAGAAATATATTTTCAAGTCAAATATATGCTAAGCCATTGCTAAAAAAAGGCCACTAAGCTGGACTCTGATCAAAATTCACTTTCCTTTTTGTCTCATTGATACCACCAGGTGTGAAACTAGGGATTTATCACCCATGCTGCCAAATGCTTTCCAGGTGTTTGCTCATAATTTGAGCAGTACCTGCTGACATATCTGTTATTTTATATACATGCTCTTTCTGAAAGAACAGCGCTATGTGAAAACTGCTGTTGTGAGCCATATATATATATATATATTTTTAAATGCACTTAGGCAAAGAGGTAATGAAGTTTATTTAGAAACCAAATACCAGCTTTTACACACAGCCTTCAAGGGGGGTGCAGAGTACAACCCTGTTTATGTCACGAAGTTAAAAGCTCGCCAGCATTAGGAGGTATTTGTCTCATTAAAACCCTCGCTTGCCCCTTTGCTGCATCCCCTGCTCTGGCCCCCGGCCGCTCTGCTCGGCCGGCCCCGGCCCCGGGCTCTGGACGGGCTCGGGCTCGGTGTACCCGTGTACCGCACGGAAACGCAGCTCCTCGACACAGCGTGTTCAGGGGGACATCTGCTGCCGGGCCTCGGGGCTGGGCGTCTGAAACCGCGTTGGGTCGGCGGCTTCAAAAAAGCGATTCACGTTTCCTTCTGCCAGCTTCGTTGCAGGCTCTTCGGCGTTGGCCCGTAAAAGCTCCTGCTCCTTCTTCAAGTAAGTTTCCAGAATTTAGCTGAAGAAAGCTAACTGGGGAGTCGCAGTGGCTGAGGCAGGTTGAAATCAGGGTCAGGGGCTTGATGACACTTATCAGAAGCCCACCAATCATCATGGAAAACAGAGAGATGGAGTAATAGTGTCAACCCAACCCAAGCAAACTCATATGAAAGGTTGAGGTGACTGAATTGCTTTCGGTCTATGGATGCTCACCAGTAGCACACCTCTGTCTGCATGAACAGTCTCCGCTACAGCAATGCCCAAAATGCCTAGAAAGTAATCAGTTTGCATAAACTGTCAGATTCAGTTTGCATAAACTGTCTTAAACTCAGAGAGTTTGAACTTAGAGTAGTTTGACAGATGAGAGAGAAAAATTTTAAGTGTGTTTTAATCCAATTCAACCTCTTACTCTAAGTACATCAAGAAAGCAAGACAGCGTTAAATGTCTCTCATCATTATATTAAATAAAAGCATGTGCAGAAACCTAGAGATAATGAAGAACTAGCTTGATGTGACCTATGAGTGTAATAGAAGTGCTAGAAAGACGATGAGGAGGATGCTTGCTGGACAAAGCTGAACTTTGGCCTGTTATTGAAGAATTGCCCTGTATTTTCACACACATTCAGAAAATGTAAAGGAGACAAACTTAAGAAAAAAAAAAATCTAATCTGGGAATCCTGGCTGACAACAAGTTGACCATGAGTCAGCAGTGTGCCCTCGTGGCCAAGAAGGCCAATGGGATCCTGGCTGCATCAGGAGGAGCGTTGTCAGCAGGTCAAGGGAGGGGATCCTGCCCCTCTACTCAGCCCTGGTGAAGCTGCACCTGGAGTATTGAGTTCAGTTCTGGCCTCTCCAGTATAGGAGGGATGTGCAGCTCCTAGAGAGGATCTAGCGTAGAGCAACAAAGATGATTTTAAGGGACTGGAGCATCTATCATATAAGGAAAGAATAAGTGAGCTAGGCCTGTTTAGGTTGGAGAGGAAAAGACTGGGAGGAGATCTTATCGATATGTACAAATATCTGAGGGGTGAATGTAGGGAGGAGGGGGCCAAACTCTTCTTGGTGGTGGCCAGTGACAGGACAAAGCGTAACAGGTACAAGTTGAAACACAGGAAGTTCCACCTCCATGTGAGGAAGAACTTTCCTGTGAGGGTAACAGAGCCCTGGAACAGGCTGCCCAGAGAGGCTGTGGAGTCTCCTTCTCTGGAGATCTTCCACACCCACCTGTGCTCTAGGTGTCCCTGTTTGAGCAGGTGGGTTGGACTAGCTGATCTCTAGAGGTCCCTTCCAACATTTACCATTCTATGATTCTATGATCCTAAATACCATTAGCTAGAATATGAGTATGATATGATTGTGAATCTTTCCAAAACACACAGTCCCAACCTGCTATATGGGGGGGAGGAAGTAGATGAACAGTCAGCAGACATAAATATGAGGTATCTTTCAAGCCTTTGCTTTAGGGGCAGCAGCCTGTCCGTGGGTGCTCTGCACGCTCTCAGACAAGCAGCTTTTTGGGAAGCGGTCTAGATGGCGCCTGTGCATCACGGCCAGCAGCGCGGGTCGCCGCAGGGCTTGCAAAACGTGCAGTGCTCAGCAGCGGCTGCCTGTCACGGGGACAGAGTGACTCTTAAACGTACCGCTAACGGAAGGGCTGACCTCACTCCAGAGGAAAATCTGCTATGTTGTTTTGCAGCACTATCGTGCAAGAATATAAATATTGTTAGAATGCTAAGGAAAAGACCCAAAAGACATAAAAATGGCAGGGTTGAATCACAGCAATATTCAGATGAGTCTGACCACCTCTTGCTGAGAATGGTCCAGGCAGACTTCCAGGGTGGAGTGTAGGGAATTTTTGTCATATTGCCCTGTCAATCCTTGCCTCAGGCTCCTGTGTGTGCTTTCCCACGAGGGGAAACATCAGAGTAGATATGTGGTCCACTGGAGGTTGAATCACAGTTTTCAAAGGCATGCTAACATAATTTTGTTTTACATTTCCTTGTAGTAATCTGTTACATTTGAATGCCTTTCTGATAATCCCTGAAGAACTGAGCTGTCATTTCAGAGCTATGAGTTATAACCAAAAAATGGGTAAGGAGAGTAACCCACTCAAAGTGCATACTTTTATACATGAAGGTAGGGTTGGGTTTCACTGTGAATACCCCACCGAATACCACACTGAATTTCTCCTGCCATTTCAGTGGCCCGGACATCGAGCCTTGTAAACTGTATCAGCAATTCTTCAAAGTAGAGCTTTATATTAACTATCCAGACTAGCTCATACTATCGGCAAATATTGTTGCCTTGACTTTTATCTCCTTTTCAGATCACTTAAGAGACTTTTAAACAGTATTGTGCACACAGTGTATGTGTTTCACTTATTCCTGTCATTTCCAAACTTATAGGATCTTTGCTCTCACCCCAGAGCTGCCCAGTTTTCTTAATTTTTGTTAACTTCTGTGCAGCCCCTTATCAAATATGTTTTGGGAATCCAAGTAACACCAGGTCAGATCTATCTCCCTGCTGAGCATTTCAAATTATGCTTATATATATACATATATATATATATATATAAAAATTTCATTCTTTATCATGACACAAACATCAGGGAAGTTTCCTGTAACTTTTTTATCTGCAACCTTTTAAAAAATGTTGCATCACATAAGTCATTTTCAAATTCTGTGCTAAGAGGATAGTTGTAAGAAAAAAATTACACCATTGTGTCAATAATTAAAGCATTTACCATAAAAAGTCCTGAAAATTGAAAGCAGTTACCCAAGCAACTACTTGGTTCAATACAGTTCAATACTTCTTACTGTTTCTTTTGGTGTTTTAGATAACTGCAAACAACTGTATAGATTTTATATATGTATATATATACATAATGGTCATATTAATTTCATCTGGGAGCTATACACTTTCAGCAATGCTAAACTTTCACTCTAAAAATATATATATTTACATAACAATATATATATATATTACATAACAATATGGTTGCTTTGAGAAATACTTATTTTTTATTGCAAATTCAAACTGTAGGAAAAAATCCTTAAAAAATTAAAAAGAAAGATTTTTCTGAACCTTCCACAAGAGATGAGGGGGAAAATGGATAACTTTTAAAGTGTCAAAAAAGTGAAGGAAGAGAAATTTCTATAATTTTTCAGATGAAGTTCCTCCACTGAATTGTGAAAAATACTGACTGACCCATCACAGAGGTGGATTTATCAGAAACCATCAGCAGAAAGAGGTGAGACACTTTGACAGCAAAATTCACCATATCTGGGAAAGTCTTTGCAGATGTCAGGACAAGAGGAAATAAAAGAAGCTCTAGGCTTCCTTCTACCTGCGCTGCAGACAGTACCTATATTGCAGTGCCTGAGTCACAGCTCCATTCATTTTATAACTCTCAGCCCTGGAGAGGAAAAGCATAAAGGTGTCATATTCAAGTCAGACAGATGGCTAGTTGAACAACAAAAATATCAAGAATTCTTCTTTTGCAACCTCTCATTGGCAGTTCCTTAAAGTAGAAAGGA
Source organism: Eudromia elegans (assembly GCA_003342815.1). Taxonomy (NCBI): domain Eukaryota; kingdom Metazoa; phylum Chordata; class Aves; order Tinamiformes; family Tinamidae; genus Eudromia; species Eudromia elegans. The sequence goes on from PTEX01000033.1 coordinate 5,622,995, forward strand.
AGATGACCCACAGGAAAATCCCCTCACCAATGAACCAAAGGGGGCAAAAATGAGAATAATTTTCTGGATTCGGATCAATCTGAGTGCTTGGTGAGTGTTTTTCTTCCCAAGGTTTCTGCTTTCCCTGTTGATACCAGCGTTTGGTGCTGCTGGTTCTCCCACCGCAGTTTGGACAGCATACCCATGCCCTTGTCACAGTTTTTCCCAGGGACAGGCAACCAGGAACTGGGAGGAGGAGGAGGGAACTCAGATGCGCCTTGTTCATGCTGCTGTATGTGCCCAGAAGGTTTCTTGCCTCGCTGTAGGGCAGGGAGTATCAGTGCGGACGGACCTCATTGAGGCCACGGGGACCTGGGCCGAATTTGGGACCCACTGATTTAACAACGGTCCCAAAGGCGCAGGAGAAGCTAATGTGTACACAGGGGAATGGTTACAGCTAAGGAGCCCTGCTGCTGCTCTTTCCGGATCTAACTTTGGCAGTGTTGTATTTATCTGTAATAAAATAGAATTTCAGCAAACTTCCTGGGAAAAGGGAAGGGAGTTGTGCGTGAAATAGGATTAATGTTCCCCTCCAAGCAAAACACACTTGCAGTGAGGAAGAAGGAGAGGAGGGACCACCTTGGCTCGAAAGATGGGGAATGTGCCAGGAGTTAAGCAGGGCCAGAGCAGCCCTGCCTGAAGGAGCTCAGGACACTTGTGGGGCTGGGGGTGACCTGCCATGGAGAGCCAGGGAGAACATTGGGTCCACCATGCTGCTTTATCAGCATCCACACATCCTGTGCTGTCCTCCCAGGGCAGCTATATTTTGCTGTTTGAATTAACGCTTGTTTCTCACAACTGCTGTGAAGCATTAATGGGAAAGGTCGTGGAAGAATAGCTTTCTGTTAAGGGACATGGAATTCTGATTTAACGGTTGGTTTTGCATTGATTTGCATTAAATTTCCTGCCTTCCAAAGCAGATGAAAACAATGCCCAAATAAACAAGAAGGACATTTTTAGAACAAAATGGTTGTTTTTGTTATTTGAAACATCTTTTCATTTTGAAGGTGCTTTATTAAAATACAGAGGTCAAAAGAAAACAAATGGACTTGCTCAGTATTTTGTCAAGCTTCTCTTCAGTGTGTTACCTTTTATTCTTTCATTTCCAGCTGAATAGGTTTCAAACATTTTCTGTGCAGAAAAATCTATAGTCTAGCTAGTTCTGGAGTTATATTAAATGCATAATACAGGTCTTGAATGCTGTACAGGGCAGGGGTGGGATTTGACAGTAGATGTTGATTAAACCTCTTTTACCCAGATAAGTAAGTGTAATATGATCTTTAACTTTTGCCAGGGCTTTTGCTATTACTTGCATTCTATTTGTTGAGAAAAACAGAAGACTACTTAGTTTTGTTTATGTTTCTGTAAGTAGTTCTCTTTCCAGTTACTTTAATCAAGTCCCATCTTGTCTCAAACTTCTGTCATTAGTCCTGCCAGGCTCAACTGGTATCAGTGCACCCACTCTCCAGGTGGACTGGCCTTCCCTGGAGGCCCCTCGCCTCCATTTGTGACACCGACGAAGTTATTCTGATTTTATGCCTGCACCAATCTTCTCACATGCATGTGAAGTGTCACACAGCTCAGTAGAACCACATAAATTATGGGTAATGCAAGTACTCAGCAGAGCTGCAGCCCAAGGAGTAGCACTGTGACTGTGCACGTACAGCTTGCAAACATTTGTGTGCATGATCTGGTATTTTAGGGCATCACATTTATCAGCAGTTTTGGGTTCAAAAAGGATTTTAATGAGTAGGGACTAGGTCCACAAAGCCAAATGCAACTCTAAGGGAGGCTCCGAAGGGTCCGTTCTACTGAAGACTCCCACGAGCAATCGCAGTAGCTTTTTCTGTCGTTCACTGAATCACAGAAACACAGAATCATAGAATGGCTGAGGGTGGAAGGGACCTCCAGAGGTCACCTAGTCCAACCCACCTGCTCAAGCAGGGACACCTAGAGCACAGCTGGCTGTGGAAGATCTCCAGAGAAGGAGACTCCACAACCTCTCTGGGCAGCCTGTTCCAGGGCTCTGTCACCCTCACAGGAAAGTTCTTCCTCACATGGAGGTGGAACTTCCTGTCTTTCAGCTTGTACCTGTTACCCCTTGTCCTGTCACTGGCCACCACTGAGAAGAGTTTGGCCCCCTCCTCCCTACATTCACCCCTCAGGTATTTGTACATATCGATAAGATCTCCTCTCAGTCTTCTCTTCTCCAGGCTAAACAGGCCCAACTCGCTTAGTTTTTCTTCATATGATAGATGCTCCAGTCCTTTAATCATCTTTGCCGCTTGTTGCTGGACACTGTCTGGAAGCTCCACGTCCCTCTTGTACTGGAGAGGCCAGAACTGCACCCAGTACTCCAGATGAGGCCTCCTCGGAGTTGATCCAAAGCAGGATCTCCTCCGTTGACCTGCTGGCAATGCTCCTCCTGATGCAGGCCAAGATCCCATTGGTCTTCTGGGCCATGAGGGCACATTGCTGGCTCATGGTTAACTTGTTGTCAGCCTGAACTTCCAATCCCTCTCCAATAAACTCCGTTCCGGTGGGTCAATCCCTAATCTCTCCTGGTGCCTGGGGTTATTCCTGCCCAGGTGCAGGACCCTGCACTTACCTTTGTTGTACTGCTGCTCTTTCAGCAGCTTTTATTGTTTATACTGATGCTCTTTAAGCACTATAGATGCACAGACTCTCATTTTGGGCCCCCGAAACTAAACCCAGTTGACCTAAGCAACCAGCAGTGTGACAGGTTTATTGATCAACCTACAGTTAGTCTGCAATTCACATAAATAAGTCTGTATATACTTTTTTCATTGTAGGCTCTGATTTGTCGATTAATGAAAAATACTTGTTGTGGTGGACAACAAGCGTGGCAGGGCACTGGAACAGGCTGCCCAGAAAGATTGTGGAGTCTCTTGTCTGGAGATCTTCAAAACTCAGTGCCCCGTGCTCTAGGTGTCTCTGCTGGAGCAGGAGGCTTGGACTAGATGATCTCTAGAGGTCCCTTCCAACGTTAAGCATTCTGTGATTCTGTTATTCTGTGATTGTGATAAAATATTTGATATTTTCATATAACAGGAAAGGCGAAATTTATCAAGAAATAAATTTCTTGAAATAAAGAAATTAACTAGCCCCAATGAGGTAAATTATAGCATTAACTCATTTGTATTCAGGTAATTCACCCTGGGTAGCCAGCTAGTCAGTTCTAAGTATACAGAGTTCCATTTTTTTCTTATGTGGAAAAAGAGATGTTATAAATGCTTTTTGCAAACGTAAGCACATCAAATAAATAAATAAACCCTCTGGTCTTATTGTATACATTTTCATTCCTTGTGGTTTTGCTTTCTTCAATTTATGTATCACATCTTGATATCTTGGTATTGCTGAATAGCTGAGATTTGATTCTGTTCCAGGCCTCTGTGTGTGTGTATGGCCTAATGCTGATTGTCTGGTTTTATGCTATACTCAGTATTTTTCATTTAATTAAAATCATTGCTTCTTTTTAAATTTAGCTGACTAATTCTTCAGTTCAGGAGGTGAACTGCTACAAAAGGCAAACCCTTTCCTCCCGCTACAAGCTTCCCTTCCTGGGCTCATTTGTTGTCCAACATTTTGTTACTTCAAGAAACTTTCTGTAAGAGTAAGGCGGTGCAGGAGCTGAGACCTTATCTGTTCCAAAGCTTTTTACATGTCATAACACCTGTGTTATGCCTACAACTTTTCTTTGGAAAAAAAAAACAGGTGAGAAAGGGATGAATGAAAAAAAGAAACCTAATCAATTCCCCTTGGCTTAAAGGACAACTTTGTGCGCTTGGGTTTTTCCCACTTTTTAGAATGCAACTCAAAAGTTAAAAACAAAAAATTGCATTACTTTTGTCTCTCTGCACAGGCCTAAACTTCACGCTCAATCTACGAGGGAAACCATTTCCAAATAACTTGCAGTCCTATGAAAATGATGCACAAAATAACAGCTAGCACATGTGATACTTGCAGCAATATATTTGTTTAGGCTTACTGACCACAGGGCCTGGGGACCACTGAAATAAGCATGTTTTCCTCTGTTTTGGGCAAGGATAACAATGACTGTCCTTTGGGTGGACTTGGATATCAACAGATCTTCAAAATGTGGCCACTTTTTGGACAGATGCTTGGCTTCACTCTCTGAGCAAAAATAGCTCAGTTTTCTCAAATAACATCAGAATTTGAATCTGAATTCAAATGATTCAACTTTTTTTTTGACCTCTGATGAAAAGTAACAATTCTTGAATGCAAACAGCAGCATCGAGCCAAAGGGGAAAAAAGGATTATGCTGCTCAGAGCTATTTCCATTCCAAGCAGATTTATAGCCCCGTGGTGAAGAAGCTGCTATGTGACTCCAGCAGAAATAAGGGCGTCCCTGGAAATTTCTAGTATTCTCTAGTATAAAATACTGAACCTGAAAGGCTCATTTTGGATTTTGGAATGACATGCAGAATTATGGGGCTTATGCGGACTAATTATGAGAAAATTATTATTACCTTAGTGTCACATAGTTACTCTTTGGGCCAAAGAGGAAGGTTCATACCCATCAGAACTACACTGTGCGTTTTACCTTCCCTTTAGGCTTGTGAGCTCACATATCTGCCGTAAAGCGGAAAACAGATGTTTGGTGGAGTCAAATGGTCTTTAAAATATGGAGAGGAACACTACCACCTCTGAAACTGTGAAAAGAGAATATGATCTGTCTTGTGAGGGATACCATTCATTTCTTCTTGATAAGTTTAACAGATTTCTAAACCATTTATCCATATGGGAGGAACTGCTGGAAAATATTAGATGCACTTTTGCCAGGAAGTTGAAGGAAGGAAATTGATAGGAAGAGCTACTACTTCGAAAGTAAACACAGAAGAAGATAACTTCATCAAGAAGCTATATTTTGTCACAACAAATGATGAGAGGCTAGACATCATCACAGGTTTCTTTCAATCTCTCTCCCACCATTTGATCTACTTGCAGATATATCTTTTAATTAAACTTTAAATTTTACATTTCTCTGGGCAACATATACGTTCATCTTGTTCTTCATTTAGACATGATGACCACCAGGGAGGACTGTGATCAATCTCAGATTCCTGTAACTGAATTTTGTTGTTGCAGAATTGAATTTCTGGCCTCTGGTCTTTAGCATCAGCTGTTGATATAGCTTTTCTAATCAACCTTATCCCCTACCTGCAAAAAAATCCAAACTATTCCAGCATAACACATATGTGCCAACTGGTTCAAATTCCATGGTCACAGTGCCTGGCTTATATTAAAGGCTGAGCTCTAGTGCATTTGACAACACTTGCGTGGGCATCCTCAATATTTCCCTGTTATAACCAGTTGCTCCTGCGGACAGAGATCCTGTCAAGCTGTCTTATTAGTGAGAATCTAAGACATTGTAACTGGAAGAGACATTTTTAATTTTTTTTCTTTAGATAGGAAAGCATGATTAGAAAGGAAATGACAGCTGTGACATAAGGAGAAGGCATTCTTCACTCTGGCTCTGCCCTCCTTCATTTCAGCAATATTCAAGTAATATATCATCCTCACTGTCATTTTATTTGAAAGATATTTGCATTTTTAAGTATTTTATAGCATTGTTGAACTTCTATACCTTTTATAAAGGCACAGTTACTTAAATGTCCTCCTAAGGATTCAGACCATCTCTCCCTTTTCCTGTTGCTAGCAGTCTCCAGTTAAATCCACAAGGTGAAACTACGTGAGAACTGTGTTTTACAAGACTTTACAATTTACTCAGTCTATTTGAACCAGACTCCCCCATACAAATTATCAGGAGAGGTTTACTACAGAATGAGATATATAACCTGTAATTCACTGCTTACTGGTAAGTTCACCTCACAGCATGGAAAAGAATTCTCACTGTTTCCACTGGGGCAGCCACTGTCAACTTGAATACCTCACCAACTCTACAAACAAAAAAACACACTTTATTCTAAGAAAGTAAGAATTAGACAATGTTGCAAAAGACAAACGCGAGACAAGTGAATGCTTCTCTAGACTATGATAAGCCTTTAAGATATCCTACAATTACATTAGTGTCTTTCTGAAACTATTCGGCCTCTCCTAGCTTATCCTGCAGAATTCAGCTCTTAATCTTAAAGACAACGCTGTCCTTCAGGAAAAAAAAAAAAATATAGAGAGATGAATATGGTAAGCATTTTCTCTCTCTTCCCATGGCCTGATTTCATCCTACTCTCTAATTTACTCATAGAATCATAGAATCATAGAATGCTTAAGGTTGGAGGGGACCTCTAGAGATCATCTAGTCCAACCCCTCTGCTCCAGCAGGGACCCCTAGAGCATGTGGCACAGGGTGGCATCCGGGCGGGTTTGGAAGATCTCCAGAGAAGGAGACTCCACAGCCTCTCTGGGCAGCCTGTTCCAGGGCCCTCTCACCCTCACTGTTAAGAAATTCCTTTGCAAAAGGAATGTAGCAATGTAGGAATTTGTCTTCCTCAAGTTTTCTTTGTTGACATTTGCTTTGGGCAGGTCTATGTGCTACCACCCTTCCTGACATGTCTAACTCCCTGTTTAATAACCTTTCTGAAGACGGAGGGGAAACTAATGATTTTGTACTCATGATTTCAGAGTCCCTCCATCAGCTGGTTTTCAATGAAGGTTGTGTTCAGCCCAGTGGTGAGCTTCAGAATGAGACCCTTAAGCTGAGTAATCTGCTTGTTTTTTGCTTGGTTTTTTGATCCTTTTTGGGGACCCTTCAAATCAGATCTCTCAGAAAGTTGCCACTAAAGTGAGAAATAAAGCCCAGAACCCCTATGAGACTTCCCCAAAGGAGTTTCTAGCACTTTAGATCAAAGTGAATAGAGTGAATTCATGCAGGTATAACTACGCTGAGTCTGTAATATTTAGGGAAAAATTGCTTACTGGTCAAAAATTGTATGTGAGTGTTCTGGGAAAAGTCATAAACACACATGTCCTTTAGACACGGATTAAGATTAATAATGAGGATCAACATGCAGGCAAAAGGATAAAAAGATTAATTCCGTAACAATTATATTATCCCTAGCATATGGTTAAATTCATCATCTGTGCCAGTCTGACCATTCAGATAATTTTTCTGCATGAGGTGGAGAATTTCATTAAGACCAGTGTCTCATCAGCAATAAGCTACTATGAATTAGATATGAAAGAACTTAAATCTTCAGATTCTGTTCTCCTTTCACTGAGTGGCTATGGTCTTATTCCCAGCAACTTCAGAAAGAAGAGGCATAATCTACTTTCCTAAGGCCAGTGACCTGGAGATTAAAGTGAGAAATTGCTTACTTTCTAATGGCTTTTAAGCCAGTGTGCTGTTGTGAATAAGCAAGCGATGCTGAACTGGTTTAGCACTCACCCCTTTTTAAACACCAGATGTTCCATATTTAAACCTTTTAAGAATGTAGCATCCTTTTAAAGCAGCTGAGATCAAATAATTTGCTGCCTAAGTGAATGAATTCCATAAGCCCCAGGGAGGGCAGAGAATAAAACTCAGTGTATTTATTCACTGATCAACAGCTGGGCTTAAGCACTGGGATGCTTTTTTAGCTCCAGCCCTTAGTGGTCTCAACCTTCATCAAATAGGACCAGCCCCTAAATGGCCAACAGAGAGGAGACTTCCATTAAGGGAAGTGCTTTCTTTTCCTTTCTTTTCCCTGATTCATAGAGTAATTTTATAGACATTTTAAATATTGCAGTAATTTATTCAAGACCATAGTTTAGGCTCCAAGGAACAGTCAAAACTATCCTGTCTTATTTCACATCTCCCTTTTGTGGTTAGAGTAATTTTGGTTAGAACAGAGGCAACACAAATGCATTTGGCTTGCAGATCAAATGACGTCAAAACTTAGGATAAATAAATAGAATATTCTTGATCCCCAAAGGCCACTGGGTAAGATAACAGTAGAAGTTTCCTATGAAGATTGTGTATCTTCTTTGGGCTTTTGGAGACCTCCTCAGCAAAGAAAACTCTTTTCTCTCTCTTGCTTTTCGTGGGGTATTTCTCTGAGCACACGAAGCAAAGTACCACTGCTCCCAGTGTCTTCTTCAGCCCGTAAAGCAACCCGGCTGAGAACACTCTGGTATGTATCAGAGGACTCTGGCCTCTGTCACACGCCTTCGAGTAGGACAAATGGCAGAATTTGCCTTTTAAGTAAGTGAAGTGTGTCATGGCGTACTCTCGAGGGGACTTCTACATGAAAAAAGGAGAAATTGGCTCTCCACAGCTGACTCTGGATTTCACAGTATGACTCAGAAGGACACGGCCTGGAGCAGTGCAGCGCTGGGGGGCCTGGTTTCCCTGTGTTGCTCCCAGGGTCAATTAGAAGTAAAACCACAGAAATCTCTGGCAGTTTGGGGCCTAAGTCAAAGGAAAAAAATGCAGCCACATCATACTGAGGGGAACTGTCATGATGCTGTAGTCTTGTCTTTCAGTATAGAAAGGGTGGTAATTTTTCCACCATAACTTTGGTAGCATTGTAGGCACTCTTATGGAGTGAAGATACGCAAAAGGAGATCACCAGTGTTTCTCCTCATGCTGTTTTCTGCCTTTTGGAGGTATGAGTAGGAACAAATCAGTGAAAATTAAGCCCATGATGCAATTGCCACAAAAATATTATTGTTGCAAAGCCTGGATGATTAACATTATTTTCTTGCTTCTTTTATTAATGTAAATTAAAGTAGAGACGATATGGCCTCATATATACAGATTCATATTTCAATTCAATATTTCTTTTTTCATATTTCAATAATTATTGAAATATGAATTCAATATCAGTCAATATCATTGCATCAGTGCAAAAATTTTTAGCTTAATTGAAACCTGAAGATGAAATCTGAATTATTCTCAAATTATAAGCTTTCATGACAACTTGAATGGTTGTAGACACTCTGCAGTCTAGAGCAGCAGGATGCAGATGCAAGCACAAAGTCAGCTCAGTCACCTAAATGACTGTGTTACCATATTATTACCAGGATAAAAGTTGATACTGTTTTTGAGGATTTACCCAAAGAGACAGTCTCAGCTCACTCTGTGTTTCAGAGCATTTTTGGTGTACTTACATACGTTGTGATGTGGTCCAGTTCTTCTGTCTGCCTTTGCGGCAGTGACCTCAAGCAGACAACTATGTTTCTTCTTTGAAAGGGTCATGGAGTCTTTCTTTGGAGTGCTTTGACATTATTTATTTGTTTCCAAGGTGAATTCACTTGAAAAGCAGGCTGTGTACAGATGTACAGACATATGTGGCACTCAGGTGCATAGGCCTCCTATTGCAAAGTGCTCCTGGAGCCAAATCTGATTTACCAGTTTAAGGCCACTCTGCTGAATAATAACAGTGCAGCCGGGGCATAGAGAATACAGTTAGGCAGAAGCATGTTTGATCCCCAAATAAGCTTTTTGCAGACCCAATAATGGTATTGTGAATGCAAAGACTGGGTTCAGAAACACAGTTATTTTTCAAACACTATATATTTTCTGACACAAACAGAAAACTTTTCATCAGTGCAAAATATTGCCTTTGAAAACACAGACCCACAGAAGAATTTGATACATGTAATTCTTATTCTGATACGCTTTGATCTTATGAATTTTGAAAAATGAGGTAATATGCTCCATTCCCTTGGCTTCATTTAGTTGCAGAATGATATATATGACTGAAACAAGTAACTTACCCACTTTTTTTTTTTCTGAAAAAATACTTAAAAATCTAAGAATCAGATTCTACCCTCAGCCATGCATACCGCTACTAATGACCTAAGTTCCCATTGACTTTGCTCAGAATCTTTTGGACTAATTTTATACTAAATTAGACTGTGTCCCTGAAACAAAACATGCATGACTGATCATTAAGCACCGCAAAGAAGTTGAATGAAGCCAGCAGGGTCTCATGTGAGCTCAGGAACCCATCCACACACCCCATCCGCATGTGGAGGCGTGTGCCAGCTGTGCTTTAGTATTGTGATCCCATTTTTACAGAAAGTGAAGGAAAACTGCACTTTTTCACACCACACAATGAATGACTTTTAAAAAGTTGTGGAGCATACCCTGTCTAGGTGAAACTAGTGCTGAGTGCCCCTGCTGTGGACTTAGATTTCACTGTGATTACTTCACTCTTGTATTTTGACCAAATAGCGCAGACACCTCTCCTGTGTCATCAAGCTAACAGGCTGTAAACTTCAGCACTCATACCAGGCCCTGTGTCTGTCTGAGCTGATTCCTTTCACTGTCTCTGTCTTCTTTCACTGCCTCTTCCAAGTAAAGCGCAGGCATCCAGGCATCTGTACATTCATTCAAACATTCAACAGTATGAATTGTTGGTTGCTGACAGCATGGAAACATCATTTATTCTATTTTGTCCAAACTCCATTAAAATAAATTGTGATCTTCACTAGGAAATTAGAGAAAGAAGAAGGGAGGAGAAGAATGGAAGGAAAGAAGAATGGACACAAAACTTGTAGGATCATTGGGAAGGTATTAAAGACCTGGGAAAGGAAGAAATGAAAAAATATGAGTGAGATAGATTCTCTTTTATGCCAGAAATCTATCCAAGACAACTATGGCTTAAGTATCAGTTGAAGCAAAGCTTACCTGCCTTAACTGAATAAAAATTGCACATGTGTAAGTGGCGTTCAGAATAGCCAGCAAAGACAGTCATCTGCAGACAGATAAAAAACATACACAGCAAGGTATAAAACCAGCATATGTGGAAAAAGTCTTGGATTCCCCCTTCCTGCAGGAATGGATCTGGTCTCCCGTTCAGAATGAAGGACTGGCACTTTTCATCTCCTTTCACTCCATCATCGCATCCACATTCCTCATTCACACGCCGGTCTGCTTTAAAAACTGCTTTACAACCTGCCCTTTCTGCCAGATGAGGGGGCTCTGAGCACAGGCGGCATCTAGAGTTTAGACAACAGGCCAAGAAATGCAGGTGTTTCTCCAGAGCTTTCTGCGGGGTGGCTTTCTAGAGCTGGCTAGTCAAGAAAGCGATGTCAGACTGACAAATGTGGGCAAATGTGCATGGGCATGAAGCAAAGCAAAAGCTCTGGCTCAGTAAAGGCTCAGAGCCACCAGACTTCTTTGTTTGCCTGAAAGTTTTATGTCCCCGAGGAGGATGTGGAAATGAAAGACAGAAGAAGGCGCACTACTTATAAGTGTCTTTCTGTCTGAATTTGATTGATGCATGCACATCTTATTCACTTAGGAGGCATTGCAAGTCCCTGCATTTTCCTGGGAAAAGGTACTGGCACTTGCTGCCGGGGGAGGGATGTACCAGCCAACACAACTAAGCTCCACCCACAACACCTGTATCTTGATTTTTCAGTGTTTCACAGCCATTCATAATGTCACTAGTAATAAAACTGCTAACTAATACCACCTTTCAAGTTGAACATAACCCAGTGGCCATTTTTGCATACATTCACGTCATCACTGTTCAGAAACAGGCATCGCAGGCAGGAAAAAGGCAACTCTCCTGTGATAGGTAGCCTATCAAAGCACAACAATAACACAGTAAATAACAATAGATATCTAAATGGCTGTAACATAAAGGAAGCAAAGCTTTATGGTTTGAACAGAGTGCTATTGAACACTATGTCTATAGTCATTAGGGATTTCTTTAATCACAGAAAAACTTTTCAGCAGAGACAATATTTATAATGTTTTTATTTAGCAAATATACTCAAAGAATTTTCTTCTTCTGTAAAGAAATACAGATATGCACCCTTTCCATAGAGCTTCCATTTTCTCAAATAGCTATAATTTTTTAAAAAAAGTTTAATGAATTGAGGGGAAAAATATGGGTAGATGTCAAACCCATTTTTTTCATAAACCACACGATTCCATTTACCACAAATTCCCAAATAATTGACCCACAGGCCACCAACAGCTTGTAGTACTCTTGCTTGTGCTTTATAGAGAACAAACTGTTCACACAGATTTAACTGTCCTCTGTTTCCAGCAATGTGAACAGAAAAAAATATTAAATACTTTCTTAATAATTCTTTTTCCATATTGCAATTGCTAAAGTTACCACAGGATTGCTTTGTTTTTTTTGTTTGCATTTTCACAACTGCATGGAAGGGCAGTGATCTGGGCAATTTCCTAGTAAGATGTGCTCCAAAGTATAGAAAATCTTTGTGAGATCTTAACCTGTAAAATTAAGAACAGACCCTAAAGCATTCATTATTCTAAGTCTGCACTTGCCTGAAAGATAAAGTTTCTTTTTTTCTTTTTTGTTTCTTCTTTTTTTTTCCTGAGAATTGTTTTCCCTTATTCTTCAAGCTAGCCCTTTTGCCTCCTGTGAAATTGTAAAGTATAGAAGTGATGACATGATCTGAGTTACTTGTACAGGAGTGTCTCATACTAAAGCACTCTTTGGTTTGGCAAAGAGAAATGAAATCTGCTTATAAGGTCTGCCTTGCATACTTTTGTTTGAATGTCCTTGTCTTAAGAGAACATCCATAGCAGCCTGAAATGAAAACTCACTGATACAAACCCAATTCTGTATAAAAAACAAAGCCCTTTGAAACAAATCTCTTAACAGAGGGCTCATCTCATAAAAAAAAAATAATTACAACTTTACATTACTGAACTCTGATGAACAAAGCATAACATTCCCTCGGATGTAAGGCCCAACTCAAAATACAAGGAGGAGTACTTACTAAACACTTAGTTTTCTGAGAAATTTATTGTTTTTCCTACTCCTCTGTCCCTTTTGGTCTGAAATCAATCTTCTCCCAGTTGTTTATTGGAATGTTTCAGAAAAAGAACATTAACTTTGGCCCTATTAGGGTTAATGCTTTTGCATAGATATATATGACCATAAACTGGTCGACTAGTAGACGTCTTCTGCTAACATTGTGACTGGGAACAGGAAGAATACAGCCACAATAATATACAGCTGTCTACCAAAAGTATTGCATACAGACATCTTTGACCATGCAGTCTTTTGGCCTTCTGAAAATAGGTGAGCTGCATTGCCAACATGACAAAAAAAATTGCAATGTTGAGAATTAGAAAGAGGCGAGTGTAAGAAGCTGAGATCGACGGGGCACTGCTTCGAGCAGTCGTCACCATCTGGGCCAGCCCTGATCGGCCTTTGATCGACACTCCAGTTTTGTGCTTCACGTACGTGATATCTGCAAAATCCAAGAGATCTTTCATTTCCTCATCTTCATCTATAGGCAACTCTTTTTGGGCTTGAGTCTGTGCCTTTTGCCGCACTTTTCTTTCGTTCACCTCAATTTGTGCAAAAATGTCAGGAACAGCATCGACAAATTTGAAGCCTTTGGCCACCTTTCTATTTTTCTTTGCTCTGCCACGCTGCTGCTGCTGCCTCTGTGAGATTGCGAATATTCTGTCAATGGCCTCCTCTGTCTGCCTCTTATCTGAAAATCTCAGCAGGCGCTCAGCCGTCTTCCTAAAGCTAGCTGTGTTTCGTACACGTGACAAGATCTGCTTCTCGAGCTGCTGGAAAACAGGCTTAAAATGCTGCAGGTTCCTCTCCACAATCCCCACGTAATCTTTCACTTCTGGCACTGCAGAGGTCCTAATGGCAGAGGCTCGGTCGAAGACAATTTTCTGGCGGTCTGCAATAACCTGTGCCAAGGCAGCACGGGGCCCATCCTCCATGGTCCACAGGTAAACTGCATAGGCATGCTCGCTAGTGGTGACAAAAATGTCCAATTGCCGAGAATCCCCACGGACTGTGAAGCTCTGCACATCCACAGAAGGGCCAATGAAAAGGTAAATGGCTCTCGTGAGTGGGTGCCTCAGGAGGGTGGTCACATTCACGTAGTTAGTTCCATTGTAAGGGTAGCCTCGGGGATACATCCTCGAGGCAATGATAGCTTTCTCACTGTGACCAGTGTCGTCCATCCAGTACATCTTATATATCCCATCACGGTGCCTAATGAAAGCCCCATGGACCTCATCTACCACTGTCTCTTCAAAAGGCACATCCACATTGTGGAAGAAACTGGTTGCTGCCTCCAAGGGGCTATCATCGTCCAGATGGATTTGGTCAACCAGCAGTAGAAGCTGGGGGTGGAGAAGCACAAGGTTTCTTTGCAATTTTCTCAGCTTGAGCTTTGGATTGTAAGCACCCACTCCTTCACCCCTGATAAAAACCACCCCGCTTCTCTCCATTGCCGCAACTACACGTCCCTGGCAGTCACCAGCCAAGTCATGCTTGTATTTCAGCCACTTGGAGGAACAGTCCTCCGTGATCTGCCCTTCCCACGGGGAGAAGCAGCTCTTGGACACAGCAGGGGAAAACATCAGCACATTGTTAAAAAACGTATATTTGGGCCCATATAAAGCTTCTGTTATGAAAGGTACACCATTGGGAGCAAAAGTAAAGGAGTTCTGGTCTGGGTGTTCATGGCCAGCATTAAAGTTCCTCCATCCCTTGATCCACTCTTTGTATTTGTTCTTGTGAACAATATCATATATTGCACGTCCTCCCAGCTTTCCTGACTTGAAGGAAAGGAAAGGCCTGTTGATTTCAGCTGGCAACGCACTCCCATAGGTCACCACTCCCCAATCCTCAAAATAATGAAGCTTTGGAACCCCATAATCGGGTGGAGGAACGGAGTGCAAACTTGCATCATACCTGCCAAGCAGAAAAGGAAGACAACTTTGAAATCAAGCGGTCAGTTTCACTACCAGCATCCATACAAAACTCAAAATATGATTCAACACATTAAGGAGCAACCTAATAATATACAGCCAACGCTTACATTTGCTGAGTGAACTAATCACAGTCATCAGGATATGTAGCATGCTAATCCTCAAAAATGTTTACATGAGTCAAATTAATGTGATTTTTACGGAATAGTAGCTGAAAGTCTCTGCACCACGTTTAAAGTGATCAATCCCTTTGCAGTTCAAAAATAAAAGTTTCATTATTTTCTGTGAAATAAGTCATGCTTTGTTGACTGTTGACTGTAATACAAATCTTTTGAAAAAAGTGCATTAGCACCAGGTTGTTTATGAGATTCTTCATTCAAATATCAACATTTTCATCTGTTTACTGACTACTTAACCAAGAGAAGCAAGTAACAAATCTGCATCTTTCCCTAAAACTGATGCTTATAGGAAGTCTGTAGTCCTAAATAGAATTAGAAATTAGCTAGAAGTTCATTAAAAGATATTTTAAAGAATTTATCTTTATAATTTGTAGCACTTGGGCTATGTTACTTTCCTTTTCCAACTAGACTGAATTAAAATTTGTATGGCCTTCTCTGGTTTTCTTATATAAATCGTAAGATGTAAAATGTATTTGGTTAAAAAATAAATCTTAATTACTGAAAAGGTTAAGATGTTTACCACTTTTGTTTCTTGTGATTTACAAGAGCTTAAGCAAAAAGAAATAATAATAATAATAATAAAAAAACCCAAAATAAAATAAAATAAAATAAAATAAATCCCTAACCCCCAGCATCATTTTTAAGCAGCCAAAATGAATAAAACTATCAGTAAGCTTAATATTTCTGCCACACAATTCCTCATGATAATTTTTCTCTACAACTAACTAGGAGCCTCAGTCAGGCCCTAAGCAAGGAAAGCTCGTGTCCTGCATACACTTTTGGGTAATTCTGACCAATGTTGGAAGCCTGATAGCAGCTCTTGATGGAGAAGCAGACTGCAATACACGTCCCTGTGGCGCAAGGGAAAAGCAGCAGCTTAAAGCTTTTTCATTGTTGTTGTTTTTCTTTCCCTCAGTTCTTAAAAATATTCTTCCCCTTCCCCTCTGGCAATTAGAAAAAACTTCCCAGCATATATTTCCAGGATTCCCATGGAGACTCTAAGAGAAGAAAATGAAGGAATGTAGAAGACGATTCTGTAATTTGTAGATAAAAAGCTGAAGGGTGTTTGGAGCCCAGTAAATATACATTTTTAATGTGCATGTCATGAATATAAATGACATATGCTCAATAATATTTTTCTAAAAAGAGAGAGAAATGGAAACACATTTACTCCTTGGAAATATATCTGCTTGCTCTACTGACTAAGGGGATTTATATGTTTATTTAAGGCCTCTGATCTTTTCATTTCTCATCTTTAGTAGACTGACTAATCATGTGAGTTAGGAAAGGTGTGAGTTGCATGGATAAACAGGATCAAGTCATCTGACACCACTTTTATTCTACACAAAAATTGCAAATTAAAAAATATTTGCAGGACAAGACCAAGGTATAATCTTTAGCAACACACTGGTATATCTATACAAAGTCAAGAAGGTCTTATATCACCTGAGCTTCAAGACCCTCTGGGTTGCAAATGACCCACACCATCTCTGCTTCTCGAGTACAATACATATCTAAAGGCAACAGCTTATCACTTCTAGCAAGCAGCTGCCATGTTTCTTTGAAGCTTGCTCATTCCCTTTCGTACCAGATAAATTCGGTGTGGAGAGTGCACCACCTCTGCCCCTTGGAGGGCGTCCCTGGACCCTCCACCACGCGATTCCTTCTGATCTGCTCTGCCAGCCAGTTCCCGCTGCCGTTGCGCATGACAAACTTGTCAAGGAACACCAGCTGGCTCTCCGGCCCGTAGAACCAGTTATAGTTGGAATCTGCGATGGCCACTGTTCTCTGAAATCCTTGGGAAAAAGTCAAAAGGCATGTAAGAAGGAACAAAAGACACGCACACGGATATGTTTGTACAGCATGAAGATGAAGCCATGCAGAACGACACAAACAGTTGTAGCCTTTTGAGATGTTTAAAGGCTTCCTCTTAAACGAGCCATAAACAGCTTACATAGCTAACTTGAATATTCACTTTTCTTTTTCAGCTGTGGGCTAACAGGCTACAAAAATGTAAAAAAGAAATGTCCCATCCACTTCCTTTCCTCACCCAACTCTCACTTTTCCTATGTCAATTCAAACTCCCAAAGCAACAGCACAAAGGTTTCCACAAGAAAAAAATAATTTGCTTCAGCCTTGAAACAGTTAAAACCCGCTCATATTTTGCATGTTTGCTCTTTCCCCAGAAGATGCCTGAAGTATCATATGAATTCAGTGCAATTCCTTACACGTCTGTACCGGCACATCAATGCTGTGCTCATCACTCCTTGGCTATGCAACTAAACCTTATGTTTTACAAATCAGCAATTAAAAACTGCCAGAAATAGTCTGCTTATGCTGAACTGCATTTTTTATCACCCAGTAAAGTCATGATTTTACCTTTGTAACCAGCACTTTAGAAAAAAAAATAAAAGTTCCTAAAGAATTGACTTTAAAACAACCGATACAAAACCATAATCAAAAACTTGGAAGGTAAATATTTTCTGAAAGATAAAAATGATTGTCTATATTTATTAGCTTGTAATTGTTTTCATATTTGTATTTCAGCAACAACTACTATTTCAAATCAGAGATGCTAAAATACTTTGAGAGACATCGGAGAGATCCAGTATGAATACAGAAATAGTAAAAAATCTGCAAAACAGTCTCATTAATAGTTCCTGATATTCTTGTTTAACTCTCATATTAACAAAAAAGATTAGTTCCTGAATCCTTGGCTTGTACTGACAAATCTGTAAGCTGAGTCAATCACACCTTCAATACAAAAAATATTTTTAATAGAATTATATTATAAACTTCAACATTTTGTGGAAAATGGGATAGATCATGTAAAACTGTACGATACTTTGTGGATACTTTTACTGGGTTTATCATTTGCTTTTTCTTTCACCAAAAGTTTTTCCCATGATTACTTTTGTGAAAAAAAAAAAGAGAAAGATAAGTAAGAACCTCAAATAATATTAGTTTTCAAAAAGAAAACCTCAGAGATGCATCTTTTCAAAACTTTGAAAAATGAAATCAAATTTTGAGGCATTGATTTTTCTCCCAAGCAATGTTCCGAACTTTTGACTGGTTCTAAAAGCCAGAGCTTAAGTAACAATGTCTACTAAAGAGCGTTAAACAAGGATAACACTGTTTTGAAGGACAGAGATGGTACAGCAAAATGTAAGTGAAAGATTATTGAAAAATGACCAACTCCAAGTATGAAATTTAATGCTGCTTTAGGAATTATATCTTCATTGATCCAAACGACCCACCTGGCAGGACAGTCCTGTACATGAATGCAAAGTGCTGCTTGAGCCAAGGGTGGCTGAAGTGATTGATATCAAAGTGCCTTTGGACAAAAAACATGTACTGAAACAGAGATCTGGTTGTGTAGCTGCCATAAGCCACTCCTTCATAGAGGGAGCCATCTGTAACCTCCTGGAGTAGGACTACTGACTTCTCCATGATTGCCAGCACTTGCTTCGTCCACAGATAGGCTTCCTGAAGGTAGCCTGAAAGAAAAAGATAATTACAAATCATCATCTTACACCAACACAGAGTATGAATTACATAACATATACTCCTACACTGGATCCTTCACAGCCAGGAATCCACAAGGGTGGCTGTCTGGGCTGTAAACTACAGCTATTGTTGCAACGGCCCTGCAGTTTCACGGTGAAAAAGTAGTATGTTCAAACACAGTAAGGCATGGCTAACTGGGCAAAAACTGGAATTATGCCGTCCATTTTAAAAGGAAAATTTCCATAATCTACTCAGAGCATGCAGAAAGGGAAGATTCACACCAAAATTATTTATTGCATTACAAATTAAAGCAATGCAATTTACTGCAAACTTGTTAAGTTTACTATCCCCACTAGAGGGCTCCAATAATGCAATCATTCTAATCAGTTGTTTTCCACCAGCATGTTGTACAGAGGCCCTCAGTGTAAAAATACAAAAAAAGCTCACATTTGAACTGAAGTTAACTGATGTGTTCTGTTCAAAGTGTTGTACTATCAAAAGGGTTATTTTCAACTGAAATTATTTTGGAAAAGATGTACACAGTTACTTTCTAGATTCAGAAGTAGGAATGATTAGCTTAAAATTACTCTTTCGACTATATTAAGTTTAAACCTTCTACAGAAAAGACATTCAGAGATCTCATTATCTTAGTCAACTCTGTCTGCAAAACTCAAGAAATGGGAAGAGGCTTCTCAGGGCATGTTTGCCTTTACCAAATAACAAGCAGAAGCCTCAGAATATCAGCAGTGCTACTCCATACTGCAGAGGATATGTGTATTGAAGGAAGCACGTGGATCCAAAACAGCTAATTCTAGGCCATGTACCCTTTCTTAATTTCTCTTCTTGCCTGTCACTGGCAAGAGAGTAGGACTAAGCAGAAAATGACTAGCTCACACCTTTTTGTGGCTACCTACTGTCTACCCAAGTTGAAATTTATGGGCACAGAGGTAACTGGCCTCATTTCCACCATAACCTGGAGCTCAACTTAGCTTATATCACATCCCCCCATTTGGTGAAATAGTGCCTGCTGAAAGAAGTGCACATGCCAGACTTGGAGAACATTCAGACCTGCTACTATGAGTGTTCTGTTCTATTGCCCAGTTACTGCCTTTATGCTCAGCAGAGCAATGAGCAAATTTGACTTCCCACGAGTCAAATCTGCCAAATTGTGCCTAGTTAAAGGAGAGAAAAAAATTGCAATGTCCAAGTTCAACAGACAACTAACTCCACTGGCTGAAGAGAGCACTATGATCGGGCAGGCTTGAGCAATGGGAGCAGCAGTGCTACTTACTGGTACCTACAGCTAACTTACTACTTCATCACACTGACAGAGCTGGCCACCACAGGGCTGCTTCTGAATATAAGTCCAAATATTCTACCGCCTTTTTTCCCCTGTGAACAAAAAATCACAACAGGATGATAATCTTCCTATTGCTTTCATTTTTTTAAAATAAAATAACTCTAAATTGAAAACAAATGGTTTTTCAGTTGGAAAAATACAATCTGGATGTTTGAGCCTATTTTCATTTATGCTATCAGTATTAATTAAAAATTGCTCAAGCCTTACTGAATTTGCATTTTTTTGCAGGAAAAAACCCCAAGTTTGGTGAAAGAAGTATTACTTTATCTGTGGTGTTACCACTCTATTGCTTATCATGCACATAATAATGACTGTCCACAAACTTTTACTCCACTCAGTAGACCATGTTTTTCTAAGTAGCACATGAGGAGGTCCAATGCAGCTGTGCTTGCTGCACACAATGCACACTTTTACAGCTGGCTTATTCAGATGCTGATGCAGCACAGGATTAGAGCTTAGTGCAGAAAGCATGGAAAAAAAAAGTCATTTGTATCAGCTCCTGAGATTTGTTGCATAAAAGTCTGATTCAGTCATTTCTAAAGTCGCGCTTTAGAAAAACTTCCCTATGGATTAGCACCTACCTTGGTTCATCAGAATCAGGCTCCCAGCCAGCAGAGCCACGCAATTGGTTGGCTGGTGGTTGTGGAGGTACTGGAAGCCCCATCCGCGTCTGTACGATGTTTCATACATGTACCCGGAGGCGTTGGCAATCACCTCAAGAAATCTCTCCTGTTGAGTCTTGCTGAGATAGCTGTACAAGAAGTCATAAGCAGTGGCAAAGCCAACTAAGGAGTGAGCAAGAGGAACCTCATCCCATGGGGCATCCTTCACTAGCCTATAAATAAAGAAAGATGTCAGTTAACTGAGCTCCACTTTTCTTTCTTTCTTTCTCTCCCTCTTTTAATCCTGTAAGGTTTTTTATACAACTTAATGTCTTTAACATCAGGCAACTCATCCTGAATTTTAGTGCAGTAGTGAGCTACTTAAGTCTGAGAGACAATTTTATTCTTTCCCATGTATGAAGACTATTTTCATTAGACTAAGTCTTTATATATTAAAATAGTGTTTCTGATATTCTAGGTTTTGCTGGGAGAAATAAATACGAAAAAAAGAGGAATCTATCTAAAGCAAGATTAGCAACATTTTTGTGAGAAAGTAATAATTCATAATTTACGTGCCTTCAATAATTATAATCTTATTCTTTTCAGAAGAGCCTAATTTGATAAAAACATCCTGAGTGGCAGGCTAGAGTAAATTTTCCTTAAAGGAATTTTAATAAAATAGTTCCCAATGATGTTTCTTAATTTCACAAATGCATTCAAGGGTAGAAGTGGAAATGAGAAAATTGATTTTCATAAGTAGAGTTCAAACTTGCAGACTTAATAAAATTAAAAAGAACATTACCATAGAGAGATAAAAGGCTGCTACTCAAAATTATTTTCTAAGAACTACCTGCTTGTATCAGATGATTAAGATGAGATTAGTGAAACAGTTATTATAAGAATATTTCTATTGAGTGGGGCAGGTAGCACAGAGCAAATATTTCTTTAAACCAAGAGAATATAGAGTATCAAATCTTTCATCTTTGCACCATATACTGAAAAGAATCTCAATTTCATAGAATAAATAAAAGTCTTTTCATGTTCAGTCTCTTCATTCATTCAGTGACCAAATCTTCAGTCACTTTGCCACACGTTTTCATTACAGAAATTAATTTTAAGCGGTTGGGATGAGACAGTGACCTATGACAATCAGAGAAAACTGTGCAGTGCCCTGAAAATGCGCAGCTTCCAAACTCTTCTACTCTGTGATTCTACAAATATGATTTCATCTTAGATTTGTTTAAGCTGCAAAATAAAGAAACAGATGAGGAAAAAAATACCCGGAAAGCAAGATTAAAAAAATATATCCTCATCTGCAATGGAGTCATCTACTTGCATTGAAAAGTTGTCAATCAACCATTTAGAAACTATGAATTTCAGCTTAGTGCACTGCAACTATGGTAAAATCTAAGATATATGAATGAGAAAAATGACATTTAGTTTTTATGTCACCATGTCTAATAATGGTGCAAGGATTCAAATGAACTCGGCAAAGTCACATTGGTATGTAAGAAAGACTGCTGTAGCCTTTCTGATTAGCTACATTTCCAATCCTTGTAAGCATTTACCTTCTCTCAGCTTGAATTCAGCCTCCTGCTGAATGAAATTATGCATTCATTTCCACTCGTTCTCATCAATTTTTAGCTAAACACATGAGTGAATATAACATTTACTTGCGTAGCAGGATGTGACCTTTTGTTGAACTAGGGGTTTTTACTGGTCTATATTAATTTCCTTGCACCATTTTGTTTATTTGTTGGTCAATGGCAGACATTAATGGGAAAGAGAATGACTAAAAATAAAAACTAAAGTAGAATAAACAAATAATTGTCAAAGATGTGGGAAAAACTTCTAGAAATTTATTACTGATTCCCAGATCCACATTACATTCTCTGTGGTCTCTATTACAAACATTTCTCTGTTATTTTTTTCCATGTAACCTTTAAATTTATCAGTTAAGGCTTCTGGATGGGCACAGCAAAATCTCTTATTCATATTTTGAGTTAACTGTTGCGGGGAAAAAAAAATAGAGGCCCGTAAGCCAAACATTGACATACTTTACATAGAAGCTCATTATTTCCATCTGACAATGGCAAAAATTTCCAGAAAAATGTGAAGAAAACCTAAATAAATTTGGCAAGGAATTCTTCCTATTCTTTACATATCACCACATCACATATATTGAAAACAGATTTAACTGAATATTTGTCAATCTCAGGTAAGTCTCTGTAACTCTTTTTGCTTTTTTGGCTTTGATTGACATTGAAAAAGCTCTTAACATGTTATTAGTCATAAACATACATAAAAGTAAAATTATGGTCCACTGTGCCAGATGGAAAACCCTGTCATTTTCATCACTATGAGCAACCCCTTGAAACATGAACATACCTTTGAACTATTATATCATAAACCCTATTTTTATTTTACTTTCCACTAAATTTTTGCACATTCAAAACTCAAATTCAGCTCAAACGGGTATAGGGAACTGGTATAGTGGCCAGACTATGCCGCTTAGTCTGGCACAGCTAAAATGTACTTGAGGCTATGTTATACATTTTTTTAAAGAAGAGAACAATGACTGAATGTGAGTTAATTTAAAATACTTAATTCAAAGTTAAATATCTTTATAACAATATCACAAGTTGTTAACTGGAATGGATTAAAAATTATTTGATCTTTTTTACCTTATTTCAACTTAAATGGAATATGACATTGGGTTGGTTTCATTGTTAAGATGTTAAGTTACACTAACTTCACATTTGTTTTTGTATGAAATTCTACGTAAAACCCAACAGTGAAAGATATTATATTGATCTCTGTGTCTATCATTCCTAATAGAATGGAAAACTTTAATCTGAAAGTGCTAAACTGACTAATTATGACTTCACTTAAATTTGCTTTTTCAGCAAAAAATACATTCAGTGTAAAAAAGCTTTCTAAGCCTACACATTGTCAGATTTACCTGCCCCAGGTTACACAATGTAATTCGGTAATTACTTCCCTCAAATTACAATTACACTAATTCTTACATGCAGTCTCACAGAGGAAATACACACAAATAAAAAAAAAATAAAGATGAGGCTTTAAAGCACCACAGTTTTACAGAAAACCCAAGGAACAGCTGCACTTAAAGTGAAATCTCCTCATAAGTAGCAACTCTTTAATGGATATAAATCATTGCACCTCCATTACTATAATTTCAAGGGGTCTAAGCAACGTCCAGCAAACAGTGTGCAAAATGGGTCACAAAAAGAACAGTCAAGTGGCAGAAGTATTAAATGCTTTTTTTTCCATCAAAGTTATGCTCTCGTTTTTCAAATGAACTGCCAGTGTTGGCTTTGGTAAACAGCCTAGCTAGGAAACCATGGGAATGTCTGGCACCATAGGTCTGCCCTGCACAGGAACTGGGGAGAAACAGTTTTCAGGGCTACCTATTTACTACGTTGTATTGAAATACTAAGGAAAGACATATCTACTTCACATACCTACTTAGAAAACTTAGTAGAATGCCTACTTAGAAATTTGGAAACTTGAGATGTTTTTTAAGAGAGATTGAAGTAACAAGTGACTGTGCTGCCTAATGAGTGAACTCTAGAAACATCCAAAACCACTTGCATCATTTTGCATCAAGAAGTATGTCTGGAAAAGTGTGGCAAAGAGCAGCAAACAAACAAATACATGCCCAAGAGGTTCTTTAGGTTTTCTTCATCTTTGCTACACAAATTATTTTTTATTACTTTATTTTAGTAAGTGAGAGTTTGCTATAAATCCTCCATGAATAAACTGTGAAAAAATTAAACCTTATGAACAACATGGTTTTCTTAAATGTCTTGAGAATTTTTAGCATGATGATAAATTGTGTTTGTTTTAGATTTACCACTTTCTAGCAAATGATGAATCCAAATGGGGAATATTTTGGGAATCAGTTTTTCAGTCATCAATACATGATGTAACAAACCACTTTAACTTTTAAAAACTTTAATAGGATTGCCTGATTTAAATAAATATATAAGTATAAATAAGTAAATAATGGTATAGGCACTGTACACTTTTTAAGATAGGAAGTAATGATCAAAACCCCCTCCCTTTGAAACAGTAATATATTTGTTTTATATATATACACACACACACAAGTGCATCTATATGTGGCAAGATCACCTCAACATCTTTCTTGAGAACATTACTATTCTTTCAGTAGAAAATTTTACACAGTCTTCCCGTATTTTTATCTAAGACATGTTTTCTTTCTGACACTAAAATACAATAAAGGTACTAGAATTTCTTAAAGAAATAATAGCAAGAGGAGGAGATACAATCCCTGTATGCCCAGTTCAAGGCAGTAAATCATGCTCTCCCTTCAGTGAATTCGTTGCTCATATTTCATGGGATATTTCGAACTTCCTTTTCTTCACTTAGCATTCAATTCTTAAATGCACATTGAAGTAAATAGGAAACTAACAGTCTAACCTGAGAAAGAGAATACTCGCCCTGGGCAGCTTGATATCTGTTTTTCAGAGTCTATGTCAATAAGAAATATGCCATAACTGACTGTTAAATGAACCATAAAGCAGATCCTGACACATGTATTACACATGTAATCTACATCCTGAGCTTAACACTCCAAGCTTTCCCAAGACAAATAACTAACACAGAATAAACCAGGGGCTGGGGGCAGATTAAGCTAGTGCTGAGATTTCAAGAGAAATGAATGAAAGCTCTATTCTCAAGGCTTACAGGTGAAACTTTGTTAAAGAACATACTTTCAGTGCCTTTAGACACTCTCCAGCTTCCACACAGTAGCTAGCTAATGGCATGGTTGAGTTGAATGCATGTAAAATGTCAAATGTGGATGGAAACGTGGTATGTCATTGGACATCTTCAGATTCTGAACTAACTGTAGAATTGCATGGACTTACCACTGACCATAGCAGCGTCCTGGCAGTCCAGAAATACTATTGCTGTCACACAGACAGAGAAAAATACTCTCTTGTGTGCGGGAGGAATACACATCCCAAAGGGAACTATACACATCAATGAGAAAAGGACAACCAACATGCATTTTTTTAAATCTAGAGTTGATTTCTAGTATTTTTCTAACAAAGCCTCCAAAACAAAATATTTTCATGTGCTCATATGAGTCTAATGGGAAAATATCTTCCATCTTTTGTTTTGGAGAAAAAAAGGAAAAATCCTTGAAAATTTCTTCTTGATCCAAAACAAACTCTCAATTTTCACCTTGCCAGTCTATTTCTGGTTGACTGCCAAAAGAAAAGCCCCATTGTCTGCATAACCGAAATGCTCGGTCATTTGCAAAAACTGCTGTAAAATTTTCAAAAATTAAAAATATTCTTGAAAAAAATGACGATATGACGATTTATATTTCCAAATATCTGAGGTGAAACATAACAAATTTGCTTTTGTCCCTCTACTGGCTGTGTCTCGGCAACAGTAACCCAGGCACTCTCGTGATCATTTCAGCTCAGTTCACAGGAAGATGGTGAAAGTAGTGTTTAAATGTAAAGAGCTAAACTCATATTGGAAAGAAAGCGACATATTTTTGGAACACTTTAGAACCTATTATAAAAGTAAGGCTGTATAGTTTAGGTGGACGGAGAGCAACTAAAACCTTGCCTCTTTTATGGAAAACTTTCAGCTACTTCTTATTCTCCTCTCTTTTTCCCCATAGACTTATATTCATCATTCTACTGCTTCTAAAACTTCTTTCATATAATTTTCTCTCATTTTTCTCTTTGATCACAAGAACAGTCCTTCTCAAACTGGGCTCCTACTTAGTATCCTCATGATCCTTCTGTGTTGCCACATTAAAAGTAAGAACCAGACTTTTTTTGTAGTTTGCCATATAAAGCAGATGGAAATTTATTTATATTGTTATTTTAACTGACTAGTTCTCTTTATTGCAAATGATTATACCAGGCACACCACAGAGCGAGTTCTCTGTATTTGTAACGGTAGTTCAGGACCAGTTTGTCTCCTAGAAAATTAATCTGGAACTATATATTAAAAAACCAAAAGTATAAAATAAACTCTTCATCCTTCAGCCAGCCATTTCAATTTCAAATAGTGATGTACAATATCTATTTTTAAACGCTACATATGAAAAAGATAAAAACAACATGAGGGTTTGATATTTCAGTTACTAACATAATATACATTCCAGATACCAAATTTATCCTCCTCCCCTCACTTTTCTTTCTCTTCTTCCCCCCAGGAAGTCTATCTCGGCATCCCCCCAAGCTTCCTTTACAATAGCTGCTTTAGCACACTCCTATAAATCACTACCAAGTATTGTCTGAAGGTGACTGATGGTTGATTATTATGAGGCAAACAGATACTCTAAACTTGTGGTATCAGCAAAGACACTTATTCTATTCCAACTTTGCACATGTGAATTTATTCTACTCATATATTTGTGCAAACAGTTATTTATACATCATAACTGTTCAGCACTGATCACTCTCTGGACACTAAAAGCAACAGCTGTGTAATACACAAAACCTAGTGGAAGAATTAGGATTGCTGGCTAATATGAAATAATAGGAGAGTCACAGATTTGTTATGCCAAAGGCTTGGTTTAGTATCTACTTATTCACTGCTATTTTCTTGGCATGTTTGCACATACTTGACAGCAATTTTCTCCCTTGTGAAGCCCATGAAGTTAAGGATGACTGTCAGATCCTGCTCCTCACTCTGCAGTAATAAAGTGTGTTTAAAAGCAGCGCATGAACTATATGTGACAACAACAGCAAAAATGCTGAAATCTGGCACTGCTCTTTGAAAATCCTGAATGGGGAAACCTCTCCTACTGTAAAAAAAGAGGTTAAACAATTTGTGAACCTCCAAGTTATTTGTTTATAAGACAGGCTTAGTAAGAAGTGCCTCGTTTCTTTGCCCAAAACATAAAATCAGACTAGACTCTTATTTCTACATGATGTGGGCCTCTAATTACATCATTTCAATCAGTTCTGGAACAGGCTCAGGCGGCATATGGAAAGAATCACTAGTACAGATCCCCTCAGCCAAAAACGCACTTTTGGTAGGGAGTGTTCTAGAGGCAAGTGATAGATAAAATGCCAGAAAACTAATCTGCAACCCCTTTTTTCTGCAAAATGAAATGACGTGGCTTAAACATAAGGACAAACTTTCCTAAAGATTTTAGAAACCTTTTAGATACTGGGTCCCAGGAAAACCAAGTAAATTATTTAACACTGGCCTTTAATTTTTGCATACAGAAATAGCAAAAGTAGGCTCATTTTTAATGGAATATTAGGGCATTATGTTTCCCTGGTCTTGCTAGACTCCAAAGCATTATCTGTTCCCATATTATTTTTAATGATTGTTATAGTTAGCTATTAGCCATTGACCCTTTGTTTATTTTAAAATATAAACCCACTCCAGGATATAGCAATTACTGATGCTTTGTTATGAGTAACATGCCTCTCAGCATTGGTTGTTATGACAAACAGCTCAACCTCTGCCAACCTACATGAATGGGAACTGAGCTAAGGATTTACTTTATCATACAATAGAAAATTACTTTTGTAATGTAAAAGGAGGCATAAGTGCTTCATTATATACCAGATCCATACACATATCACCCAATCTAACCATAATTATACCCTTATATACTGAAATACTTTTGGGCTATTGGAGATTCTCACTAACATAAGGATGAAAGTTAAAAAACTGACCTCCAGACATGATGGGACAAAAAACAGGGACACTCAAGACAGAATTTATCTAACTCATGCACACATTACCAATACATACTTTTGCTTTGTGATAAGGTTAAAATTTAATTTAATATCTTTAAAAGTATTAATGTAAACCAATACAACTTGATATTTTTGAAGTTATAGAGTTATTTTAGAATAAATACCATTTCAGCAGAAGAAAATGAAATCCAATTTATACTACTGAAAGAATCAAGATGACAACATGGAACCATACATGATAGCCAGATTTAACTTTTCAATGTGTATTACGGAATCCTCTGATATAAAAAGGCATTTTTAGGGAAATTTAGAGGGAAGGGTAGGCACCCACATTATACAAGTCTTGGGGGAAAAAAAAGTTCTTCCAGACTAGACATCTTATCGATACTATTCTGAACAAACTCTCCTTACTGAAGACATTGGGAGTATAGACAGACTGCTCTGTTCGCATTTGGTGCTCTAAGTTTTGGTAGCATCAATACCACTCCTTCCTAGTCAGAAAATATTTATGCTCAATTATTTAATAACCTTAACATTATTAATTAGCCACAATATTTTTCTCAAGGCCATATAAAAGTATGAATATACATACTGAAGAGCAATTTCTCTTATAATTCCATTACTGCGATACTCCGAGCGTGGTTCAGGTGCTGTCTTATAGCAGTTATCACCATAAGATCTAAACGCCTGCCAGTAGCGATTATACAACATGTCTTGTATTTGCCACATTTGTTCTTCTAGTCTTATTTTAAGTGGAGAAATGTGTGCAGCAACATGTTTTGTTGAAACTTTTTAGTTGACTTTCTTAAGAAAAACAGATTTACTTAACCACACTGTCTGTTTGTCCACTCCTTTAGCTTCTGTACCTGTTGACCTGTTTTAGCAAAGCTGCACAGAGCGGTAAATGGCTCAGAGATGCTACACAGGTACAACTTTACAGAAAGCCACTGTTGGAGGAGAGGGAAATAAAATACTGCCATTAGTGATGGAAAAGCTATAGTGTAAACTCCGCATGTATAACATTTTCAGTCATGAGTTCCTTGGGGAAAAAAAAAAAAAGGCAGTCAAGTTCAAGACTGTGTTGTGGTGCTTGCAAAGCTGTCTGCTATGTGTGCTTGGGGGCCGCACAGACAGCAACAATATCCTTATGTTTCCAATTCTGTCCTTTGTACTTCCCTTCTAACCTCACTACACGCCCTTTTTCTGTGAAGCAGAGAACCTCAATTGAAGTCGAACTGTTAACTGAATGACAAGGCTACCTCAAGAGGGACAGATGGCAAAAAAGAATGGCTTATCTCTGATTGAAGTAACATGAGACACTTGCTTTAAAAGAACAGTATGCTTTAGGGGTAAAAATTATCAAAGCCGAGCAGAAATAGGATATCTGCTCTGTTCTGATCAGCAGCTGGTTACCTGGGACAAAGGCGAGCATTATGCTAAGGAACCAAGGAACAAAAATTATTCCAGGGCAGGATTCACAGGAGATACAGAAATGGAATGAGGTCATTGTAACAGTGAGCAGACATAGCAAAGTGAGAAAGACAGCAAGAAATGTGTAACTTGACTACTCACAGAATTGCTTGCTTCATTTTCTTTTTTGATTAAAATAGATACAGTCATATCAATGTTTGTTTACACTACTTGAGGCAAGGTTAAAAAAAAAAAAAAAGGTGTGAACACTGAAACTAGGGAGGAAGCCACTGAGTTTTGGAGCAGTCCGTAGGTGCTGTTGGAGATGTTTACACAACCTGAGATCCACCTCTGCAAAGCACTGGCCTTGTGCCAGAAGAAAGATTGTCATACAGGCTGCTGCCCGGGACATGAGATGAAAGTAAGGTCAGATCAGTGCTTTGCATTGCTGAGCTTCTGAGGAAGATTTTGAAAATAAACACTCTCCTGTCACAATACCATCTCTCTTCCTGACTCCCATGACTCCACTCTTCTGTGGCATGCAAGGAAAGCAAGGCCAGTGCATCCCTTCTCTCTCCCACTATTTATTTAGTTCTAGTTCCTATAGTTCTTTGACACATAACTCTCAAATACTAAGGGAACTCCACACTGCTGCTGCCTTTTAAATCATGCCCATCAAAAGATTCACAAGTCATGTTAACTTAGTCCAGCATATTTTTAGTGACTGTCCATAATTGGGCACCAATTTTAGGTCACTGCTAGTTTGTCCTTTCTGCAGAGAAGGCAGCTAAATACCCAATTGAGCAATGAATACAAGTTGAACAGCTAAAATCTTCCTCCTGTGCTGACTTGCACATCTGAACTTCTAGCGAGCTGCTGACACCATGGACTTTAAGGAGAGTAGCCACAGGTGAAGAGAAGAAGCTCTGATGGGGCTCCTAGTTCCTAGACCCAATTGTATGGCTCTTTAGGCCGTAACATAACTGTAAAGGACATAAGGCAGACTGTTAGCAAGACTGAAAAAAAGGTCTTTGGCTGTCATTTACTGAATGATCAAGTGTGACCAGGCCTTTTTGTCAAGGTCTTTTGTCATTAGCCTTGACATCTGGCTAACCTTCAGGTTCCACGCTCACATAAACTGCAACTTGCCAAACTTACAACTCCCAACAGTGTTCAATTTCTTGCATAGATGCAGAGGAAGGTCCTTTGCTACAATTAGGAAATAGTTCAGCATGTTTCAGGACAAAGAATTTTAATTTTGACCCTACAGAAAGTGGGTGGCACAATGAGGACAGAGGGTCTTGTACATGATTGTTCAAATCCAGATGAATAAATCCAGGAGGTGGTATCGAAATGCCAGTCACTCTAACAATTGCAGTAAAGCTATTTATTTAAATGGTCATCTGTCTTTATCACATCCCAGTAATGAAGTACATAATATAACAGAGATGTTGAAGAACTGCACAGCAAAGGAGTTGTGAGCCTAAAGTGAGGCTTGGATAGATAGATGTTAGAGCAGTCATGAAACACTTAAACGAGTAAACAATTCTGAAAGTGGTTTAAAAGGCATTGTTTGGAGCAAGCAAGCAGAAAAAAATAGAAAAGAAGAATGTCGCTTGAGCTCTTTCTAGTAATTAAACTCTGCCACTAAATTGAGTAGTTCTAACGTTGGATGTAAACATAAATGAACACTTTTCATTAGGTTGGAAAATTATTGTGCATCTAACACTTTTATAAAAGCCAGAGTGTCTCTTTTACCTACACAAAATTTTATATTTTTCATGTAGTCTCCTTTTTGGAGTTTTTTCTACTGATACCCAGAGAAACCTTATGAGTCTGGAAAAAAGAAAAAAAACAACAAACTTTTATCAGTTCCCACCACAATAAGATATGAATCTTGATTGGTTATCATTATTATTTTTGAATTTACAGGAATTAGCATGTATGCAATTCATACATGTATGTATTAGCAGGTATGCAAACTATCCTGCTCCTTCTTGTAGCATTAATTTACTGGTAGGTTGAGTGAAGGTAAAAAGCTGTGTGGCATAGCTAGTCTAAAACAGGATAAATGAATACAATGCAGAATGTATAAGTGCATAAATGCATAGCAAGTCAGTCACTGTTAAAATGAATGTGTGAGCAACTCATCTAACTATGTTGACTGTGATAGCTGCTGGTTAATATCTTTAAGCATTTCACTTATTCATTCACTCTTTGAATTGCAAGCTGAGTTTATGCAGTACAAACAGCAACTTTAAAAAAAAAAAGACAAAAATCTACCAACTAGGCTGAGCTGCCATCCTCTCCATGTAATCCTTGGCCATGTTGATGGCTTCGATGTTTTCCGGGTAGAGCAAGCAGAACATTGCCAGGGCCCCGAGATTGTTGCCATAGATTTCATTCCAACGGGCGCTGAATTCCTTTGGGTCCCAGGGAGGCAGGTACTCGAGGGGGTTCGAGAGCATGGTCTGCACCGCCTCGGCGAGACGGGCCGCGATGTGCTGGTGGGTGGTGGCCGCCTTGAGGCGCAGGCCTTCCACGTCCCCCTTGGAGAAGTAGAGCATGGGGTAGCTGTCGTAGTTGGCGTTGACGAAGGGAACCATGGCGGCCGGGTCCTCTCTGGTGCCGTAGACCATGGCAAGGCAAATTACGGGTATGAAAAACACACTCGGGGCTCCCCGGGTGTGAGTCCTCATTGTGGCATCAGATCTCCAGGTCTCAGTGGGAGCCAAACCATCTTTGAAATATCCTGGGGCAGACAGATAGAAGAGAGAGAGTTAGAAGAAGAATTCCAAGAAAATATGCATAAACAGGAAAGCTTTAAAAGAACTATCACACTGTGCTTAAAGAACCCTGCATAGACACGTATCAGTGGCTTTCAAATATTTTTTGAGTTCTTCACACAAAATCCCTACTGAACAACTGATCCTAAAGAAATATCTACATGCGTTGGACAAATTACTTCTCTCCCCCATCTTTTCTCAAGTAGTTGATAGGAGTGGTGCAAACACACAGGTCTTGTACTTGGGACTCACCAATTTAAAATAATTGCAACTGTGCTTAATACAAAACACTGCTGACTGTACTGGCAAACAGAGAAGGGAGGGAGAGGAAAAGGAAGGAGCGAGAGCCACAGTGATTGTGTTAGTGGCGGCCAAGTTTGCGTGCTGCATTGGCTGATGCTAACAGCTGGAGACTAAAGGATAAGGAATGCTGGAGGTTTGTGCTGGGGTCATTTTATACTGTGCTCAAGGCCTCTGGTTCTGACACGTCCTCACTGTTAAAAAAAAAAAAAAAAAAAAAAAAAGGGAAAGAAAAAGATGACAGAAAACAGAAAAAGAGAAAAAAAGAAGGCGGCAGAATTCTAGAAAAAAACCCAAACTGTTGATATTGAAATTCCTGGCTTATAAGGTGTTTAGGTTTTCATATTGCTTTTATATTTCTAAAGGACCTTCCATTTCTCATGTGGAGATTTACTAGCAGCTACCAGGAAGTCTGAGCGTTATATTAAAGTGCATATTTTCCTATATGCCTGATTTCTCAAAATATGCTCAAGTGGCAGATCTATACAGAGGTTAAGTGAAAGTATTTGAACATAAAACTCACTTTGTAAAAATTACCAACTATCTAGCCTAAAGTCTCAGATAAAACATGGCCAGGATCCCCCTGAGGAAAGCCAGCAAATTCCTAGAATTCTTCAGAGGGGAAAGGTTACAGAAAACAGATTCATGAGAGGCAGTTTTATGTAAATAATGAACAGTAGTTTTCAATTATTAAAAAGAGAAATAGACAGAAGGAAAGAAAACCCCCAAAACAAATATGAAATATTTTTTCCAAGGAAAACCTGTTTCATAGGACTCAGAAATAAAGGAGCTCCTTTTGCAAGGAGCTAAAATACAAAGCACCCTTTCACTTCTCCTCCCTGCATATAGATGCCAAAATTTTCTAACAGAAACCCAGGCAGCTAAAATTTAACCCACATCCTGGTTCAACAAAGTCGTTAATAGGCACACACACAATGAGACCACCTTGTTGGCCTGAGTCCCACAGCTAATGCTGCCTACACAGACCCTCTGGTCATTTGTATATGGGTATTCTAAAGATTAATTTAGGAGCAAGCATTTTTGCCTGGGATGTGTATCTTTTCCTGTGAATTTTTGCTTAGGCTAAAAAAAAATTGTACCCTAAAAGTACATACTTAAGTACATTACAGTGGATAGTAAAATTGCTTAAACTTACTTACAATAACGCAAGATGACATATTCATAGTATTCTAATGCATTTTAAAATAAGTTTTGCTCTTTTTTGAATATACACCAGTCATTACAGGACACATTACATACAACTCCAAGTGCTTTATTTGGTAATACTTTTACTATATCCACATATTTTCTTACCACATACATAGATATATCCATTGCAATTTATCAGAATATACCCAGATCCACTCATATTCCCATCTAAAAATATTACAATGGCATATCTTAAAAGAATGAAAGGTAAAAAGCAGCCAAACCAGTATATCATGTCTGAAACATGATGTGGGTTTTTTCATAGTTAAGAAAAAGCATCTTTTCAATTGCAAAAGATGTTCTTAATCGTTTAGAACCAGAGGAAGAAAAAATAAATCTTTTTTTTTCTGAAAAAATAGACAAAAAATTCTGGTAACTTTTTTTTTTCCTGTTCTCTTCCATCATGGTTCATACATTGCAAGAAACTTCCTGGACTAAAAAAGAAGAAATAATCCAAGATGCACTCTTTTCCTTGGTTCGCTTTCTATGAGAACATCAGCACATCAATGAGAACTGACATAGGGGTAAATTTAAGGATGATTTTAATGCTCCCTAGATTAGAGACTTTCTGACCAGAGATCATGGAACATGTAGAGTGGTTTCCTCTCTGCAAAGCTAGATACATGGTCCCAGCAGTTCATCGTCTGATTTTTTAGCAGAACTGGCAAGCTGACCTTGAGTCCCTCAGCAGATTCTGAATCTGGCAGCAAGATGGACAGTGAACCCTCTTCCATGACTAGGCAAGGCTCAGCTCCACGTGACTGATGGATGGAAGGAGGCATCTACCAAGGCACCCA
This sequence comes from Eudromia elegans, assembly GCA_003342815.1. NCBI lineage: Eukaryota > Metazoa > Chordata > Aves > Tinamiformes > Tinamidae > Eudromia > Eudromia elegans. The sequence continues at coordinate 5,657,576 of PTEX01000033.1, forward strand.
ACTTTGTTCCCACCACAGCAGCCATGCCGAAAGAGGCACTGGAGGGGAGCCTTACAGTGGCATGACTATGGCTTAGGTCATGCTGCCTCCAGTGAATAAATATTGTATGTTTTCTCATATGTGATATGCTTAAAAGCATGACCAACAAAAAATAACAAGGAAAATCACAAAGCTCCACATATAATTAAAAAAATGAGTATTTGCAATAATAAAGGTGTGATTAAATTTACAACAAGTAACAAGCAGGATGTTGATGTAATTAAATCACCCAGAGGGTGAGGAAATATAAATTACATGGCTCTGAATGCAGCCATGACAAAGCACTTTCACAGTGATTTCAAATAACAGACCTGCCATGAATCACAAACTCAAGTGCTCCACTGACTAGGATCAGACTTAGTCACATACTTCACGGATTTACTGTCCAAATTTACTAGTCCAAATTTGTCTCTAAATTAATGGGTATAATCACTCTTTCTCACTCCAGAAGTTTTCCTAGAAACTTTACTCTGTAACATGCATGTGAGACTAGATTACCTGCATAGTTAAGATGAAGTCATAGAATCAGAGAATCCTTAAGGTTGGAAGGGACCTCTAGAGGCATCTAGTCCAACCCCCCTGCACACACAGGGTCTCCTAGAGCATGTGGCACAGGGTGGTGTTCAAGCGGGTTTGGAAGATCTCCAGAGAAGGAGACTCCACCACCTCTCTGGGCAGCCTGTTCCAGTACTCTGACACTGTCAAGAATTTTTTCCTTAAGTTCCTGTGGAACATTTGATGCTTTACTTTGTGACTGTTTCCTCTAGTCCTATTGCTGGCCAACACTGAAAAGTGCCCATCCCCATCCTCCTCGCTCCCTCCCTTGAGGTACTTATACACACTGATCAGGTCCCCTCTCAGCCTTCTCTTCTGCAGGCTGAAGAGGCCCAGCTCTCTCAGCCTTTCCTCATAGGGCAGATGTTCCAGGCCCCTGATCATCCTCATAGCCCTGCACGGAACCCTCTCCAGCAGCTCCACGTCCCTCCTGCACTGGGGAGCCCAGAACTGCACACAGTACTCGAGGTGCGGCCTCACCAGGGCTGAGTAGAGGGGCAGAATCACCTCCCTCAAACTGTTGGACACATTCTTCAGTCAAGTGTGCATAGATAACCAGTCACATAATTCCGAACTCTCTACAGTTGCAAATTTTTTCAATGCATAGAACTGGAAATGATAAGAGCTTGGGCTTTCTGTTCAATTATATTCAACAGAACCATTTTCTAAAGTTAAAATAATATTTTACTCTCATATTACAGTATATCATTACCAAATATACCTTCCAACAAAACCATTAATAAGCCTTTTCTGAAAATGAAGAGAGTTTTATTCAGTTTGGAAATAGCCTGATAGAATTTCAAAAACGAAGAGGAGGCTGAGGGACCCTTGTCCATCAGAGAAAATGCTAGTGTGCCATGTCTTTCAAAAGGGCTGTCAGTTAGGTCTGGATTGAAAGAATTGTCATAATTTTCACTCCATCACCAGCAGAAACAAACTGTGAAAAATATATTTTATTCTAGAAAAAGCAACATGTGACCCATAACTTGATTCTCATGTCTGCATGGGTAAATGTCTGTTCAGCTGTAGCTAAAAAGTATGGTAGGACTGGCACCATTAACTGAATTGAACTCTGATCCAAATAAGGTAAGTTCACCTAATAAAATTAAATTGCTGCACTATGCAAAGCAAAGCAGTTTGTTGTTTCCAGTCATTTGTGCACATGGAGGCCAATCCCAGCAATGAGAGTACAGGAGTGGTAGAACGGTTGGATAGCCCTGAGGAGAGGATGGCACTGCTAGGGCCAGCTCTGCTATCTTTGAAGTAATCCAATCTCCTAGAGGGTCTTTAAAAAAAATAAAATCATTCAAAGGAATGCATCTTACCACCAGATCAGTTCTGAAGAATCACTAGTCTTCAAAAGCGAAAATGTGTTTTACTGGACTTGGGTAGAAATTTTGCTGGGGCAACAGTTTTACCAGCCCTGGTGCTCAGGTCAAGTACCTAAACTCCGTGCTGGAGGCCAGAGACTTTTAAATAAATCACTGCTGTGAATTTGTAGGTCTTACATAAGATATATATTTACGTGTATATGCATATATATATTTAAGGCATTTCCGCTCCCAAGAAAGAAAGCTTATCTTTTATTTAGTTTAAAATGCAAAATTTCTCTTTAACGACAGAGCTACACATTTAACAAATCTTCTTCTGATGGGCTGTTCATACTTTCCAGAAGGGTTATAGTTCACATTTTTGCTCCTTGAATTACCTCCACAAGTGTTTTGATAAGAATTTTGTTCAACCTTTTAATGAAAAACCTGTTCCACCTTAGTGAGAAAAAGCAAATCATCACCTTCAACCTGCAAACTTTGCCTCAGGAAATGATCCCTGAGTTCCAAGTACTCAGCTTTCATCATCTTTGTGTAACTTCTTGATAAATTATTCATAGTGAAAGCACACTTCTTCTACTAAGTTGACTGTAGCAGTTAATCTGTGCTTAATTTCATGTTAAAACACACTGTCACTATACTTTTGTCTCAATTTAAACTACATTGTAGGATCATCTTGCTAAGCCATTCAAATGCAGTAAAAATATAACAATCGATTGTAGCATCCATTGTTGATCAGGTAAGATTAGCATTATAGCTATATCATGTATTAGCTAAATAACACATATTTTACAAGAAATGGTCAACCATCAGTAACAGCTGTTGCCATACCAATGCCATGAAGCCTACAGGAATTGTTACAGAGAAAAACAGAACAAAGCATGGTATTTTTTTCCAATAATGTTGAATGGGTAAAGAACTTTTTGCACTGCTGCAGGCAGCTACCAAAATATAACTGCTCGACACAAGAAGTTGTAGGTTAGTTCAGAGATGGAGCAAAGGAAACTTCAGTAAAAAAATGGTTTTGATGCTTTGCACAAACACCCAAAACACTAGCAAATATTTTACATACATTTCAATTTAATTATTGCTGGTAACAGGAAGAACATGTATAAAACTTTTGGAAACAGTGTGTTTCACTTCCATGATGCTTACTTGTAAGAGCTGGGAATTATTTACTGGTCCTTCCTGTTGTCCAGCAATTTCAATTTTAGCACTCCTTTAAATATTTCACAAGCACAGATTTAACAATATGAAAGCAAACAACTTACTTATCTAATGGAATCCAATGGCATTTAAGTAGTAAATAATGCAGAGGAAGTCCATGAAAACACATGGGGTAATGCAGTCAACAGAGACTGCCTTTCATATATCACCTTTTAGTTCCTGTTGACTCAGAGGAATACATCTGATGACAACACTGGAGGGGAGGCAGAAAAGGTCCAAGAAAAATATAAACTTAGATTTGTATTGTAGCAATTATAGCACTACTGAGTGTTGTAATCTACTGACTAAATTTCCAAGCTACATAGTTCATACATCATCAGTTAGTACTACTCTCAAAATTGCAAGAACAACAGTACAGCAAGTTCTCACACTGCAAGACAACAGGAGTCAAAAATCTTACTTCAACAACTCTGTTATTGAATCTGATAAAATCTCTCCTATCTTGGAGAGATAGGTAAGGTGTAGGAAAGGTGCAAAATTACCATTTACAAATTTCAAAAATACCTATTATGACCTTACTCACCAAAGGATACATGAGAAATATGCTACAACACCATTTAAAAGCTTAACTATTGAAGACCCAGAATTATATATATATAATATATATACATATATACATACATATATACACACACACATATACATATATATATGTAATATATATGTGTATATATATGTTATATATGTGTGTGTGTGTGTAATAAGGGAAGTATAGCTCAAGCATCCAGAGGCTGGCATTGCATTTGTTCTGAAATGATCTGAATTACCTAAAAAGGAGCTTTGTATCAATTTATATGTCTGGACATGTGCTACGTTGTACTGTAAAAATAATAAAGATACCAAGAAGAACCAGTTTCTATACTAATTAATGAGTATATGACATCATGTCAGCAGGCAAGATTGAACTTCTGTGCATCCTTTGATCTATGTACAAAACTCAATGGATATATTTAGAGCAGCCACGTGAGATTCTTACCCTGTGAGAAAGAAGGGTTGTACTCATTCTGCAGTAGGCTACAGATGGGACAGCAACACATTTTTAGAAGTTTCCAGTAGGCATGCAAAACATATCTGCTATCAGAGCACAAAAGTTCTTTTTTTTTCAGGTTATTCCTTTTGTTTGAAAACTTACTTGTGCATTTTTCATCCTATATATAAATTAACCTGGAACACACGCACACATACATGCAGATACTGAATGAACAATCTTTTTCTTTCTGCCTCAGGCAAAAACAAGATTTAAATTACATGCATGTCCAAACCATATTTAACACATACTTTTCTTCTATTTTAAATGTATTGTGTGATATAAATGCTTTCCCAATTCCCAATAATTTCCCAATACTTTTTGATAGAACTATCATTCCTATTCCTAAACCTTACCAGGATATTTTATTCTATACTCCATTGTGCAGAATGAACAAGAAAGTATTTTCATATGTAGGTAGGATCCTAAAGACACTCATTCCCAACCAGTACAGGCATGCCTGCTAAGGCATCCAAATTCAGTGAATTAAAGTTCAATCCTTTTTACCATTAAAATTGCAAAACTACAAACCACCACATAAAGATCTTCCTTAGAGCACTAGCACTATTTTATTTCCTTCTCAACAGAAATAATTTTTAAAAGGACATTTAGATAGCTAGGAATAGAATTATGCGTTGTAAAAATGTTTTCATGGAACATAACACTGAAGCCTGAAAAATTTCCTTTAGGCTCAAAGTCCACATTAGGTAAGTTTGTTTACTTCATTTATACCCCAGAAGTCAACACTCCTCCATATTGTAACAGAAAGTAGGACACTGTTTGGGGCTGAGGCTGTTGCTGTGACAGATGCTGTGGAAACAGAACAAAAGTGCCTATAAAAGTCCTGGTGATCCAATGGTATTAACCCAGCATCTACTTAAAAGCACATCTTTCTCACCCAAGCAAGCAGACTCATTCAGCTAGGACACGTACAGCTGCATTTGGACACACAGAAGCAGATGAAACTTCACAGAGTTTCATGTGAAAACAACCAATGACCCAAATGTGGAACACTGTCTCAAGAGGAAGTTAGCAAAGGGAGAGATTATTTGAGGTTAGCACCAGTGTGATCTCTGCAGAGACTGAGTGGCAGAACCACAAGTCCAGAGGAAAAGCTGCAAAACATTCAAAGTGTGATGGTAACACCCAGGAGACCACCCCCTCCCACCCCCCCAAAAAAAAATTCCTCTTGGTCTTAATCCAGACCTCTCAGAAATGTTGCATGCAATGGAGCTGTCCTCACTTTTTTCCCTTTTTTGAGGGGAACTGCTTACATCAAAAACACCTGATACAGAGCCCAGTGTTTCCAAGTCTGATTTTATTTTCTGTTTTTTTTTTTTTTCAAATAATATTTCTTCATTAGCCTTATCTTTATTCTTTCCAAATACTTGTAAAAGTTGTAAGTTCCTTAGCCTGTTCTTCACCTCTTCTATGTGTAATTAATAGCATTTCTTTTTTTCCTGATTATTGTTTAAGCAATTACCTCCAAGATGTCAGAAATGAATAAAATGTTCCAGATGGAGTTATGCAGAACAGTTCTCTCTGTATATGCATGTATATCTACAGACTTGAGCAATTCAAGATATTAAATAAATATTTTTATTTGTAAAGTTTTTCCACAGAAGGTCACATTAATACAACTGAGCACGTCACATCCTGCAGTTGCTGAGATCAAAGAGCATTTTAATTGTATTTCCATATCCTGCTAATGACTCAGTCTTACACGCAAAACTACATTAAAAATATATTCTTTATTTCTCTCAAAGTACTGTGGCAGCACACAGGAGCACCAAAAACGCTCAAAGACACTTGTGTCACTCAATCTACAAGTGTAGTTTGAAGACTGCAAACTAAATTGAAATTAATACTTGGTTTTACATTATATTGATATAATCTTGAATTCTGTGAATGTGTATGACCCCTGATGTATATTCCTACAGAAGAACTGCTCTTTCATTGCTCCAGGAAAAATGCTCTATGTTTCCAGGCTGAAATTGCACCAGTCTGCTGGTAGCCTCATCTCGCTCCAAATCAATACGCTGTTCATGCATATTCATTATTGGTACAAGTCCGTTGCTACCTCTGTTACTCTCATCTGTTATCTCATTATCTTTAGTTTCTGTACACAGCTAGAGACCGCATCTATCTAGATAGAGCACAGAGTTAATCTGTGTAACTATGTACCTAGATCCATCTAATTATTTTTCAGGTTATACACTCAGAGAGAAAATAAAGTGTACTGTCACACAATTCATTTGGGGTTATTACTGTCTTTACTGCTGCCCAGAATACCCCTGATGAGAGTGCCAGTTGCATTTTCATGGAAAGAAACTTGAAACATTGATAGGCTTAAAAGATTATATATTGTTTCTGTAAATTGTTACCAGGCACAGTTGGCATGACCGAGACCAATTTGCATCAAAAGGCTTCAACACACCTATTAAATATTGGATTAATTTTAAAATTTAGAATTTTATAATCTTATTTCTCATCTGGAGTTGTGCCGGCATGGCTCTCAGAGCGGGATTAGAACCTCACTCTTAGTTGGCTCCAAAATCATATATTACGTGAGCCACAATATGATGTAGCGCATCACTAATAGAAGAATCCTATTTAACAGCATTAAAGGGGCACGACATTCATTCTAATAGTCTCAGACAACTTCTAAAAAGACTCTGATAACTCTAAGTAGTAGTTTTATTAGAAAATTTAAAGTAGCATAAATGGTATATATCAAGCATTCTGCATATTTACTATCTCAGGTTAAAAAAATAAAGAAAAAAGAATATAAACCTAGACAACAGTAGTGAAAGGACTCCAATGTTAATATTGCTTTTGTCTAGTACTGAGTACAATAACCACCTGAGCAAACTGACAAGAGCCTCTGCAGCTCCTTGTCTGCTCTAAATAAAGCTACTGCTGATTCTCACTACAAACACTGTGAGTCTATGGAAGGAAAAACAAAAAAGTAAAAAAGATCAACCACATAACCACAATTTCAAGTCATATAGAGGACGTCCTCATTAAGCCTGGGCACTTGATACCTGAGTGCGTCCCAGCAGCAGGTGAACACACAGTGTCAGCATTTGGCAGGAAAAGCTGTTTCCAGAGCTTGGTAGCTCTGTGCTTTACTTGGCTTCCAATATCACCAGACCCCTTAGGTCCAGTCTATCTTGCAAGCACTTCTGCTAAGCTTCTACTGACAAAGCATTCATGAGAAAGAATACAAGTTGCTTCAGCAAATTTTCATCTTTCCTAGCAGGCTTTTATTTTACCCCCACACTGTTTTCTGTTCCCCTCCTGAGCAGATAACTGAGTTCAGAAAAAGTTCTGGGGTTTTTACTAATGAAGCTCTGTTACTGCTTCACCATATCCTTGCTGTGCTTAGCTGTGCTAGCAGAAACCTATAATGCAGGCCTTGCATGAGAACAGTTTGGATCTGTGGAGTGAATGAACTGTGGCAATTACATAAGAGGAGTGGAAATCTGAACTCTTGATCATCTCAATCCTGCTTAGGAGGAGGAAGAATTCTGCCTGTTATAGGATTTCATCCCTTTTTTTTCTCTGCTTTGGTACAAACAAGTCTTACCCACCTAAAAAAGAAAAGTAGATGAAGAGACGCTTTAAACTGAATGTTAACCTTATTTATAATACATGGTTACTGTCTTCAACACAAATCAGCATCATGTTTTAACAACTTTAGGAGAATACACTACTACAACTAAACTCTTTATCTAACTTAGATGGATGGAGACAGCAAATAAAATGCAGGTAGTAAAGGTGTAAAAAGCCAAGGTGTAAAAAGCCAAGATAAACTTTCTGCTGAGATACCTCATTTACTAGTTAATTACTATTTGATAAACAAAAGTCAAGATCTCTTTCAGTCTCTAGACACGTAGATTAACAATTCAAAAATAGGGAACAATGGTGAAGGAAATTGTTCCTTTATTTTGTAAAATCTCCTAAAAAAAAAAAAAAAGTGTGTGTGTGTGTGGAGGTTATTTCTTGCAAAATGTCCAGGAACAATAGCAATAGTAACTACGTTTCTTTCTGCTCATTGCTAGAATATGTTGTGGTTGCCAGATGTGCAAGTTTCCACACACACAGTCCTAGGAATGTGACTCAATTTTGACTAAAAGCAATCATTTCTGTGAGAAGGGACACTTCAGTTTTAGAGCCTCTTTTAACCCTATTTCTCACTACTCAGACTGCTGTATACTGATAGTTGTGCCCATTTCACCACTAACAAGCGAGATAACTGGTCCAACCCAAAAGTTTCTGGTGACAGGGGAAACTTTCTGCTACCACTGGGCTAGGCTCAATTCTTGGTTCTGCAAAAGGCATATGTGTTCCCTCTTCCTGTACCCAAGGAAGAGAAATGGAAAACACAGACAGTGTCTGACAAACCTTTTAAAGTATCAAAGATGTCAGTCTAGAGCTAGCTTTCCACTGCTATTTATTATCAGAGCTATATGCAGCCTTATGAAAATCACAGCTGGTATTTAGCCAGATAATAAAACATATTTTACTCTTCATTGTGATAAAGATATTTACTGTCTATCCAGTTAGAGTAAATTTTCTAATTATATCTTGCTTAAACTCAGATGAAAAGCGCCTTCCCTTGTGGAAAATGAATCGATCAATTTCTACTATTGGGAAGTGAGGAATAAGAGTGAGGAAACTCTTATTCTAAATAACAAGAAAAGGAAATTACATTTATTAAAGTACTAGCAATGCTGCCTGCTAACTAGTGTGTGAGCAGTACACTCTGTTTTTGCTTACTAGAGAAGATAACAGACAGCCAAGGAAATCCCAAACTAAAAGCGGTGCTCTGTTGACTCCCACTACAAGCTAATTTAGACTTCAACTAATTTAGGTCACACAAACATGAAAGCAATGACACACAGTAAGTGAATTCATAGCTGAAATAATATTTAGCACTTCTGTAGAACTACAAATCCCCAGTTCTCCAAGCAGTCATGAAACAAACGAATTAAACCTCTCAACACCTCTGCAAAGCTCTTGAGAACAGTTATCTCTTTTATGAGGAAGGAAACAGAGACATGCAGAGGTGGAGTGACTTGCCCAAGGCTTCCCAGCAAGAGACTTTCAGAGGAATAAACAGAATCTGAATTATTGGTTCCCACTGTTGCCCTTCAACTGCATTGTTCCTTCCCTGAGCTATTGCCCTGAGTTATAATAACTGCTGGCATGATAAACATAATGTGGCAACATTTAGCTGGGAGTTTCTTTGTCTGTGTTTAGACTAGATTAAAACTTTAAAGCTATTTAAGTCATAATTAATCTTCCTAGGGTGACCCCAAATCCCCAACTAGCTGTGCAACAATTCTTGTGTTTCATTCACGATTGCAATAACTTCCTACGTTTTCGCTGCTCATGCCCTGAGAAGAAGCTAGTCCGTCTTGATAACGCAGGAGCTCCCTCCTCCCCGCCAGGAGCCCTCTATTTTTCCGAGGGCGACAGGGAAGCAGCGGGACCGGCCGCTCCGCTCCGCCTGCCGCGGGGATGCGCCCAGGTGGGTGCCCCGCTCGCCGCGGGGCTGCGGCCCGCGTGCCGCGCGCGAGGAGTCCGCACAGCGCGGGGGTAACGCGCGCCTCCCGCCTCGCGTGGGCCCTTCCAGCGAGCAAGCACAGCCGCGGGGACCTGCGATGGGCAAAGCGCTCCCCTCCTGCCCCTCGGCCCCTCCAGGTGCCCGATCCGGCTGCTGCCGGAAACTTTTTCTTCTTTATTCTTTTTTTCCCCCCTGTTTTCCCGGGACGGGAAAACAGGGGGGAAAAAAAGAATAAAGAAGAAAAAGTTTCCCGGGAGCAGCGGAGCTCCTGGCGCGGCGCCCCCCGGCCCGGCCCAGGCCTCCCGCCCGCGGTGCGCGGCCCGGCCCGGCGCCGCCGCCCACCTGCGGGGCGCCCCGCGGAGCCCCGGCTCGCGTGGGGCCCGCGGCGACCCTCCCTCGCCCCCCGCCCGCCGGTAACGCGTGTCCCGGCCCCGCGGACCCCCCCCGACACCGAGCCGGAGCGGAGGCTCCCGCACTCACCGCCTGCGGCCCCGGCCCGGCCCGGCCCGTAGTGCGCGGCCCCGCCGCCGCTGCCGCGTTAGTCCCGCGGAGCCTCGGGGGACGGAGCGGGGGCGGTTTTCAAGCCGGGAAGAGAAGCGGCTCCCCCCGCCCCACCTCCCTCCTGCCCGCCCGCCCTCCTCCCTCCGCGCTTACCTCTGCCGATCCTCCTCCTCCTCCTCCTCCTCCGCCCCCGGCCGCGCTCCAGCCCGGCCCGCCGCCCCGCGCGCCATGGCGGCGGCAGCGGGGGCGCCCGGCGGGGACGGGATCCGGGACGGGGATCCGGGACGGGGATCCGGGATGGAGATATGGGACGGGGATCCGGGACTGGGATCCGGGATGGGGATCCGGGACGGGGTTTCAGGACGGAGATCTGGGATTGAGATCCGGGACGGGGATCTGGGACGGGGATCCAGGATGGAGATACGGGACGGGGATCCGGGACGGGATCCGGGATGGAGATCCGGAGTGAGAACTCGGGAAGGGAGTCCAGGACCAGGATTCGAGATGGGAGCTCGGGACGGGGATCCGGATCGGCGATCCGGGATGAGAACTCGGGACGGGCATCGGGTTAGAGGCTCCGGGACAGGGGTTCGTGTCGAGACTAGGGGAGCGGGGCTGTCCCGCGGAGCCGCCACGGCGGCTCGGGAGCCCCCCGGCTGTTTGTTACTGCCTGTTTTTGTGTAAAAAGTTCCCCGTGCCAAGCACAAAACCGTGAAACACTGTGGTCGTTCCAGCCAGGTCGTGCTGACGTATTTTGAAGCCATTCAGCTGAAGATACTTAGGTGAGCAATATAAAAGAGGGCAAAGCGGTGAGTATTTCGGAGTGGTCTTGAATATCTTCATCAGCATTGCCAGGGAAAAGTACGATTTCAGGAATCACCAGTGCACTTTAGTACCCGTAGGCTGAAGAAGGTTTTAGACTGCTGTCCTGGGAACTCAGTAAACGTATTTCTGTGTGGCAGGATGCTGTCCAATTACCTGAACATTGGCATTTTCCAAAGTTTGTTCTCCATTTTACTAATCTGTTCAGTAATGTTACTGAGTCTGCCACTGGGCTGTGTAACAGTGCTCAGTTCTATCTAATTAATAGCAACCCTTAAAATGCAAAAGCTGTCTTCTGAGAATGGCTTCAAACAGACTCTTCTGGGCTTGCAGCACGACTTCCTGTTATTCTATCAAATTTAGTAAAGCTTTAGAAACTATAAAAATTCATATATTCCCTTTCACTCCTTGACTTCTGCTTCTCTTGCGGCAGTGTCTGTTGAGAGCTGTAGAAGTATGAATAGGGAGCCACATGCAGGTGCTGCATACTCAAGGAGTAATGGCAGAGCCTGTAGAGAAGCCTTGGTTTTGGCCAGCAACGACACGTCTAAAAGCACCGAGTGCTTCAGCTTCGGTCGTGCAAACACTAGATTAATCATTAGAAGAAACAGTTCAGAACACTTCTGTAAATGATATTACATTGCACTTCGTTGATATTGCAGTCGCAGAATACTGGTGTTTGACACACAGGGTGCTTGAGAAGAGCTGCAGGCAGCTGGTGCACCTCCAGCTGGACCAGATGTGGCTAAAAGTGCATTTCTACGGGGGTTTTCCTTTATGTTTCTTTGTCTTCGCAATCTCTCCTTCTCCCTGAGCTTCCGTCCATCAGAATATCCTGCTGCTCCTAAAAAACATTCTTTTTTTTTTTTCTTTTTTTTTTTCTGTTGGAAAGGTGCTATTGAGCTGAATCATTTTTATAGCATCATTTTCATAAATTACATGGTGCAGCATTCAGGTACATAGCAAACTGACTTTTCAGGTGGCACTACTCCAGGATGAATTGTAGTGAGGGGCTAAATTTACCTTTTGGAGCTCACGAACATTGACTTGGCTTGCTGTGTGGAGTATGCTCCATGGAAAATGTTTGAAATCTGCTGTGGTCAGAGACTACTCTACTTGTATGCCTCATGCTTTGCATTTATTTTTCCTCAGCCTTTATGAAAAGCAACATGGACTGGAACATGAAATGCCTGGTGTCTTTGTGACTGAGACAAATGTGAGGAGAAGGAGGGATGCCCTTTTCCAGCAAAGGCATTTTTTTAAAGTCATACACATAGAATTAACTGCTTTAGACAAAGAAATATATAGAGTACATCTTTAAACTCTCAGCCTCATCAGGAGCTTTGCAGGTAACCAACTCTTAGTTACTAGATCTTGACAACATCTCTCTCTTGTCATCCCCTCATATTCAAGTAATGTTTGAGAAGGAAAAACTTCTAGGATGGCCTTAAGGATGTCTGGCTTTGTGCTCAAAGAGAAGAGGGGGAAGGTGCTGGATGCGAAAGGGAGATTTCCTTTATTTTACTGCTGTTTTGACTGACTGGCTAAGGAGGCTGTGAAGAGGGAGCAAAACTCATTGCTGTGCTCCAGCGGTGAGGAAGAAACAGTGGGGCAACATGACAATTTGAGCTCATCCTTTCCAAAAATGACAAGAAGTGTCTGCTGACATTTTGAGGCATTTCTAAAGCCTCTGACTCTCAATCAGTTGCGAAAATGTGGGGATTTTCCCTTTTTATTTCTTTATGACTGAGCGTATTTGCCTAAAGAAGGAATCCGTCAGTCTGTTTCATTCACATGACCTTGGCCGTTTCTGCCTTCGTGGCTGTCCAGCCTATGCAACAGCAATTTTTTTCCTGCTTTTATTTTTCCTTTTTCTCTGTATTTTTATTAGGTACCTCCCTAACTACTTCTGAAGTCTTATTCTCTGTGCAATTTGCTCAGTTTCTCTTTTCTGTGTAAGAAAGAGGCACGTCTACTTTCACCATAAAGTTCCAAAACTTAAAATGAAAAGGTAGAAACTTCTCCACTTCTTCTTCACTAATTCTCCATCTTTTTTTTTTTTTCTTTAGTTCTGTAACCTTCTGCCCCATCACGTCCAGCTGCGATGATTTGTGATCACGTCTTAGCACTGCAGGCTGAAGTCTTTAAGACGAGAGCATTAGGTCGGTCTGCCCTTGTTCTACAGTTGCAAATCCGTACGTTTGCGTAATGCCCGCACTGCCCTCCTTGATCCGGGCTGCTCTCCCCAGCTGTTCTCTCTGGGCTGTGTTATTGGTGCATGAAGGCAGCTCCGGCTTCCAAAACTTGCCTTAATTCCAGCCTCCTCCGGGGGGGGGACTTGGGCCTCCTGCTCTTTTCCAGGGAGCGTGTGGAACAGTGTCCTAACTTCTTGTTACTACTGTGTCCTCTTAAGTTTGCAGGCATCTTGCATGATTCGTAGCATTTACTACTCAGGGATTTTGGGCCCTGGCTCACTCTGCAGGCAATAGGCAGAAATAGTCATGACTCCATAATTAGTTACCTTTAGGGAGCAGCCTGGATTTAGCCCTAAGCATGAGAAAGAGTTGGAATTCGGGGAATATTTCATGCTGTAAAACATTTTCCCACACGAGGTAAAAAACTAGCTTGCTGTTTCCCGTGGGTCTATCAGGTGCCAGGTACATCCATGGGGCTGGAAGAAAGTGTAAAAAACGTTCTTCCGTTCCTCTGTCTTCTACTGGGCATGTGTGTGCTGGAAATGATGTTTTTTTCCCTGCAGATGTAGCCTTTTACTGCTCTATGTTGTGGCAGCCAAAGCAGCAGTGGGGTAGCTGGAAGGGGAAAACACTAGATGTTTCCTAAACAGCTCTTCTTTATATGTAAATGGAACATCTTTCTCTGCTTTACATTTCCTTTCCCCATTCCTTGCACTCACCATGTGTTTTGTCTGGATTAGCCTGAGGCCAGCAGACAGAAAGTCAGATGAGAAAAAAAATCCTGTGGATTTCTAAGTGAATGGGAAGCTGCAGCATCAGTAACTTCAGCAAGGGGAAGAAAAACACTGCTGGGACAAGAGAGACTCATGGCATTGAATATCTCAGGAGGAAAGCAACAGTATAGCAAGCGCATGGGTGCTCACTAACCTAGACCCAACCAAAAATTACATAGATCGTCTGGTCTGTACTGTTAACAGTAGAATCCACTATGTGAAGACAAGGTTTATTTTTTTCTTCCAGTTCTGTATGACAATACTCAGATTTATCTATCAGCTGCCACATCACCTAACTATCCTACCCCTTCCTTAGGATCTCCTTTTATCTTTTCTCTTACATGTGTCCTCTAGCTTATGACAAGAGGTTGGGAGAGAGGAACAACATGTGGGTTTTCATTCAGCTGAATTTGTTGTTACTTTGTTCTCAAATGATTGACCTTTTTCAACATATCAACATTTTTCCCTCCAATATTTCTGTGGTTTTATAAACTGAGCAGGATCCCCTGGGGAGTACAAGCCATTAATAATCACAGAAACCTAAAGACAGATTTAGTAAGGGTTCCCTTAGAGCTGCTACACTCTCTTCCTTGAATGCCAGAAATGTTGCAATAATGTTTTCCATTTGCAACATACTGTTTTCAAGGAATGGAATTTTTAAGACTAGAGTCCACCTTTTTATGAGATTGCTTGATGTGCAAGCAGACAACTAAGCAAGTGCTGACTTCCATGGCAATATTTAGAAAATGCTTTCTGAGTCCCCCACTTCTCATATTCTTCTGCTTCACACTTCAATGAATTTCTCTTCATCTTCCTTACATTAGAGATGTGCAAAAAAAAAAGCATGTGTTAAGAGATTTTTTTCTGATTCTTCATCTCTCTGTAATTGTCCAGCTATGATTTGTTGTATCCTTATTACAGCGAAGACTCAAAGGCGGGATAGCAGATCAAACACAAGCAGAGGCATGACAGATTTATTTCCCTTCAAAGCTGGCAAAATAATACTTACATATGCAGCAACACAGGATACCAGTGTGCTCAATTCTGCATGCTTGACTGTGAAGCAGTGGTGCCCACCAGCTTCGTGCTTTTGTTGTGGTCATATACATTCCCTGAAGACTGCCCCACCTCTGCCCTTAGCTATAAGGGCCTTATTCGCCTGTTACACAATTTTGCATTAGTTACTGGCTATGGTGTGTATTGTTCTGGGGCTTCTGGTACCATCGTGTTCCTGCCTTTCAAGGCCATTGCTGTCTTGCTCTCTCAGGGACCCTGCAACCATCCTGTGGCTGTTCACTCTTACACACATTTGTACTCTCCGGTCACTCAAAGTCTACCCAATACAACCTCTTTTACATATTTACTTATATATAGTTATATGTATGTATATGTATAGTTGTACATATATTGAGTGTTTACATTTACTTTTAATAATATCTAGCCAATCAAGATGAAACTAATGGCAGTTATCTTTGCAAAAGCTCATCCTCTTATGAAATGCAAGTCGTTCCTTCAGTTGCCCAGCTTGTAGGTGATACGTTTCCTGACATTAATGGCTGTTTGTTTATGTGTCTATATGTGTGGGCATATATGCTCATTTATATGGGCAGCTTTGAGGGTGAAGGCAGAGACAAAAGTTCATGGTTCCTATCAGTCTCCAACGTTGCAGCATCTTCTTCAACAGCAGCCCCCAGGACATATTTTCGGAGTGTTCTGTCAGGATACAATACTAAATTTCTTGTCTCTCAATTCATAACATCATATTTCTTTTCACAAATTTCAAAATAGGGACTTTTTTCTCTGGATTAATATAATTTGAAGGCTGCTCAGCATCTAGGAATATCCATTTAAATTCTTAGCATGGGCTTGAGATCCCAGAGGGAGAGCAGCAAAGAAAACTGCAGTTCTCAGGTATCATCTGGGGAGAAGGCAAGAAGAAAATGTTATATTCAAAAATAGCTTTATTCCTCAGAGATGGCGAGTGAAGCCTTTAAAAGTTGTTATTTTTTTAAGTTTTTTTTTTTATTGTAGATATGTCAGGCACACTGAGTCAGTGTTTTCAAATTTGCATTAGTACTGTGGCAGAATATGCCATATTGAACCCCCAACGGACTCATCTTCCCTCAAAACACCACTCAAACGCATATTGGAGCAGAACATAGTCTTTTTCTCCTCTATACAGAGTGTAAGATATTTTACCACTGTGTTCTCTCCTATTAAAAAAAAAAAAAAGTTATTCAGCTTTTTAAGAGAAGATCCATCTGAGCAGTCCATACAGTGCTCGACATTTACTATCAACCAAAATCACTTTGTGGCTGGCTGGATCTGCTCGGCCCAGACCATGGGACCCGCTGTAAATGCCCTCCCTGTGCAGAGTGTCACAGCGTGTGCGCTGCGCTGCACCCTCTCATTTAAGCCCTGCCACACTTCCGAAGCGGCTGTGATGGTTTCTCACCCTAGGGCAGGTGCTTAGAAGTCACTATAAATGAGAAGCAACCACGTCAGAGCTCTGGCAGCCAGTTGAGGCGCTGTGGGCAGAAAGTTAGACGCGAGACTTCACATGTTAGCCCATTTGTGAACCGTGACAGCTGGTCAGCTTCAAAACCTCTGTGGTCTTGCAGTGCATGTCAGAGAAATGCTGTGGGTACCCGCCTCATCCGGAAAAGATTTCCTTAGGCCTTTGCTTATATTCGGCAAAATTGTCAGTCTTTCTGGGCCCAGTGTCTTCCTTATGCCTACACAGGGGATTCCCCAATTTGTCTGTAAAGATGTTAGCAAGTTTCTCAAACTGAAAATCCTTCAGTCTATCTAACTTCCTGGACTCCGTCTTATCTTGGCTGTAATCCATGCACTGTTTCTATATAAGTATGTCTATTTATAATAGTTGCGGAAAAGCAAGATTTGTATCTTGCACCAAAAATGTTCAGAAGAAAACCTCATTTTTTAATCTTTTTTTTTCTCTGACTCACCAAGAGTGTTTGATGTTCCGCTTTCTCAGAACTGCAGAAAGCAGAATTACAGGCCTTGCTACTGATAAGGACATTGAGCCCTTTCCTTGGGTTTTCTAGATCAGCTATGTGCTGCTGAAAGTGATGGCTCTGTGCTGATTCTTAGCAACAGAAGTCCGTGGCTACCCCGTGATATCTGTCCCTCTCTGCAGAGATAGGGTGCAGCTTATCTCTGTCTAAAGATGTAGCTTGACGCTTTCCTTTCCAAATCTGATTCTGTGCTTCATATAAAACAGTACATTTCTCCAATTATGTTTATGAAATCATAGAATCACAAATGGTTGAGGTTGGAAGGGACCTCTAGAGATCATCTGCGCAGGGACACCCAGACCACGTGGCACAGGGCGGCATCCAGGCGGGTTTGGAAGATCTCCAGAGAAGGAGACTCCACAGCCTCTCTGGGCAGCCTGTGCCAGGGCTCTGGCACCCTCACAGGAAAGAAGTTCTTCCTCATATGGATGTGGAACTGCCTGTGAAAGAAAGAGAATTATTTTTTTTTAGAAGCCAATCATTTAAGTATACCAAGTGAAGATAGCTATTTGAATTACCAGAAAACTTGTCTTGCTCCTTCCATAACACAGAGAGGCAGCAGACTTTACCATGCCATACTCCTTTGCTCTATTTCTTTGGGAAAGCAATATCTTCGTATCTGATGCCTAGCTGTCATGCTGTACTGCGTGACACCTTTACCTCCTTGCACAGGTGTGATTTCTGTATTTCTAAGCCATAATTCCTGAGAGAATTTCTCTAAAGCACATGCTTCAAACACAGAGATTGTGTACAATGTGCATTTTGTACTTACTGCATTTTTATCCTCTATGGTCATACAAGAATATGTCACAACCTGGCTATGGCCAGACCTGCTGGAACCACAGCACTGGGTGTTTCATCAGGATTCATATTCACTTTTCTCTACTAAATAGAGATATTGTGTGTTGGATAATTCTCTTCTTCCCATTTCACAAAACAACCAATCTCCAACATACCAATGATGTTAGTTACATTATCTCAATTTCCAAAATATCAGTGAAAAAGGTTATCAGAAAGCTTGCAACCTGTACTACAGCTGGCAAAAACACAACACACCAAGGCACATCGGGAATGACCGTATTGTTTTCAACTCTTACACTGAGACGGCAAATCACTCCAAGCAACATGGTCTGAGCTAAAGGCTTTATTTGATCTCACAGAGATAATACTTAAAGCATTAAAGGTCACTGCAGGGTAACATTTAGATGAAGTAGTTACATACGCATTCACTTGATTCTCCTAATGCATTAGATGGTCAGTCCAGCATCCTCAGGGAGGTCCCCTTTGGCATCCCCAAACACAAGTCCATCACTTGCCCATGTAAGAGCTCCCCTTCCTGTGCTATCATCACACTACCTTACAGTGGGTTGGTCCCTTGGTAGATTAGGTTGGTTGTCATTGGACTAGGACAGACAACTGCTCATTGCTACTTGGTTTAAAAGAGTTTCGGGATATCTGGCTGCCGGTGCCTATCTTGCATTGGTTATCTCAGTTTCCTAAACGTAGCTATTAATTTACTGAAGTCTAAATGCTGCCTGTTACGGTAATTAATTTTTTACTTCATCTGTTACAATAGTGTGAAACTTTACAACACCTACCTCAATCCTGGGACGGGGCTGCTGATGGCCAGAGCAGCTCCCCATCTTCCAGATCTACTTGAGTTGCTACTTTACCTAGGAATTGCCTTACAAACCCTTCCAGAGCTGCTGGCTTATCTCACACGCTGACTTTCAGGCATCCTGGGGAGTCAAAGGAGCTGAAGAGCTCCCAGTAGTCTCAGGAAGGCCTGTCTCTAGTGATGCTGTTTATCTACCACCGATAACCTACCCCCATTTGTTTATTTAACTATGCTTTTACTCACTGGGGATTAAGAGGCCTTTAGGTTCCAAAAACAAGTCCTACTTGGGAAGCAGTTATGAGTGAACCCTGCTTAGCATCAAAGATGGCTTTCCTGTAGGTATCAAAGGTGACAGGTTTTGGTTGGATGACACATCTACTTATTTTGAATGAGTCAAGTTTTGCTTTGTTTGATGATATAGCCTTAACCTCTTGTTGCACTGATTTGCTGATTTGTAATTATTTAGCCTTCATTTTTTCTTTTTTTCCTTTTTTCTCTTTCTTTTGGCTGCTTTACTATGAAGTAATGGAACTTCCAAGAACATTTTTTTTTCCCAGAAATAAATTCTCTTTATTTTAAAATTCAACAGACATGTTTCATACCAAAATAGAAGCCAAAAGAGACTTACTATTATTTTGTTTTTCTTTTAAGCCAGAATATAATTTTTAGGGTTATATAACCAGATACATTATTTTTTTAATGAATCATTACAACTTGCCCTGTTTATATCTCCCTAACAATACCCAAAATAAATTTTGCAGGCACTTTGTAGTGATCTTCCCATCAGTGGTTTCTCACAATAGATTCCAAGAAATCTGACAGACTCTTACAGTGTCATCTTCACTATGGCCCGCTCTCTACCATTATGTCACGTGCCTTCCTTCTGCCCAGTCTCCATGCCACCTGCCACCTCCATTTCCATGAGCTCTCCCGTCACCCGAGTGCCAGTTGCCCTCTTGGTCACACCGGTTGCCCTCCTAAAGTCTCTCCATTGCCAGACTCTGCTTTTGTAGCCACACACACAACCCCAATCACTCTTCACCACTCCTGCTGAACATATATGAACTTTTCAGTGTGGTGGCTGAATCAAAAAATACTCACACAATAACAATTTTTGGAAACATCAGAAGAATTTTGCTTGAATGTATGAAATCCTTTACTTTCTACCTGAAATAAAATTTCTAATTTATTTGGGGGGGGGGGTGTGTGTCTTTAGACCACTTGTGTACATTTTTTCTTTTTAATTTGTATTTTATTCCATTAGCTAAAAAAATAAAACTAAAAGTGCATCATTTTGAAAATGTAAAACTGAAACAATACATATTTTTTTTTCCCAACTTTATTATCTTCTTTGCCTTTAAAATTTAGGGGGCAGTACTGACCTCACAGGAATATTTCTTTGAGAAATACAGCAAGCAATTTTTCTATCACAACAAAATGTGGTGATATATTGAAATTTACAGTAGCTTTTGTATTTAGCTTCTTTCTCTGTTCTGTGTGATCCTTCTGGCAGTAAGTACAAATGTCTAGTTAATCAAGTCTATATATGTATTTCTTCTGGTAAGCTTTATATTCAGAGTGTTTTTAGAATCTATCATTTTCTACTAAAAAGAACCCACTGCTTTCCCACTGAGACATCAAGAACCAAGTAGTTTCTTTAGAGGATTTTCACTCTAGTTTTTATTAACTCTGCAATTGAAATTAGTTTTCTTTAAAATCTAAGAGAAAACCCAACATAAAAAAATAACCTTCATATTCAGAACAACAGACTTGTTAGGGCACTCTTACTGTTTTGGACAAGAACCTGCTTAGCAACTTTGCAAACATTTACTTGATTCAGCTTACAGTTTCAACTGATGATGGATCTTCAGTCACAGATCTGAGAATTTAGTCTGGGTCCATTTCTACTTAATAGAAAACATATCCTTATCTTGAGTCAGATTTTCTGGCCAAGGCATTGATGGTACTTTAACCATTTTAAAATAAACACAAATATTTCACTTACTGCTACTTTCACAAGTCAATGTTTTCAATCTATAGGTTATGAAGAGAACAGCACTTTAAAATTTCCTCCCTCCTGCACCTTGACTTAGGAACATTTTTTCCCCTTTATTTGTTTTTCTGTGGTTTTATTTTTCCACTGTGAAAAACGATGCTCTACGTTAAACATACAGCTGATATAAAGCAACATCCACATTTTTAAAACAATAATAGGGAAATAAGTACAGAAACAAAGACTGATAAAGCTCTAACAAGATGAAATGCTGTTTTCATTCTGATACAAAACATTTTAACTTATGCAGCTACAAAAATAGAGTGAGCCAGGTGAAGATACAGGTTAATTCCAGTCAGATAATTGTCTAGGTCTTAAAAAGTAAACTCTTAACATGGATTTTTCTTTAAAAAAAGAACTGAGGAAGGTAAGTTTATGTGTATTGTACCCTTAACTTTGAAGAAAATTTATCCTGTATTCTGCCATTCTAGTGTGCCTGTACAAAAAAAAAAATAACTAAGTGAATGCTTTAAACATTGTTTTGAGTCAACCATCCTGAGTTAGTTACTTAAGGTTCCCTGTGCAAAGCTCTGGAGAACCATGTCTTTATCCTGAATCCTGACAGGAATTTCCTTAAATTAGTCAGTAGGAAAAAACTAAAAACAGTTTATGTCTTCAATCTTTATTCTTTTCTGGGCTTAGGCTGTACTTAGCAACGATAAATGTACATAGCTGGTGCTGTATCCTTCTCATTCTTAGAAGAATTTGCCATGGAGGTAGAAAATGTGCATCTGAATCCAATCAAGCTGCAGAGGACCCTGTACGCAGGTTTCCTTTATTATGCAAAAGAGCTCTAATGCTTGAGGTATTGAAAACTGCAGGAGGAAAAGAGATATAGGAAGCCTCATTCTAATAGACGTTAGGCACATTTTGGAGTAGAAAGCACTTGACAAAGGTTTTGAGGACTCTAATTCTGCATTTAGCTGCCTAAATTCAATGCAAGTCTGGATATGAAGCATGTTTTCTGTTACCAAAACACCCATCTGGGTCACAGTGTTTTAGTAACCCCAAGCACAGATATTGTACATCTTTTCTTTGTTTAGATACAAAGAGAATAAAGGCCTTAGAGTCTGCAAAACACCCAACAACCAAAATAACATGAGTTATTGCTAACTATAGCCATGGTATAGCCATATAGCCATATGGCCATATATCCCACTAAGAGTTAGCAGTAACTCATGCTATTTTGGTTGTAGGGTCTACTTTATTGTCTTTCCTAGCGCAAGAGCAGCAGCATCACCTTAAATAGGGATATTTCTGCAAACATCCATGAAAAAGCATAAATTTAAACACAACTTGGGATGAAGTATTATCAGTATGTTTCTCTCACAGCATTTGGGCAGTGCAGGAACAAGCCAGTAACCCAGGCAGTGGTGGTCGATTTACAGAGAAGTACATATGCATTGCTCACTTGCTCCAGCTCGGCCCAGGAAACAAGTGAAACACAAATCTACACAGCAGGCTGCTTTTAAACCATCATTCTATTTTATGAAGCATCACACAGCATTTCCACCAATTAACACTTGATAGCAGTTAAGTAAGGACCACAAGTTTTCTTAAGGGAAAGCAAACAACCTATTTCATAGGCACTGACTCCTCACGAGACAGCAGGGCTCTCGGAGGGCTCGGGTAGTAACCAGCAGTTGCAGAGTTATTTGAGGAAAATCGTGTAAATTGGTAATCCAGTGGTAAATCTGAAAAACAAAACCATACCACATCTGATTAGCAACACAGCCTGTATCACATAAAAAAAAAATAAGCCGGTGATGAACAGCAGTACTTCTTAAGCTCCTTGAGCTGGTTGCTCACTAGTATTAGAACTCAATCAGTTTGCAGTTACATATTTATCTGACATCTTCAGCCATGCCAGTGACTAAACTCAGCTGAAGAAGCTCTTTGATTCCTGCAATAAGGCCAGTCGTAGAAAACGACTAAACTAATCATTAAAAATTATATAAAAACCTTCATTAAACATACATGGCATTTTCCCAGTATGAGCAGGTTCAAGTTCACTCTTCAGATTGTCACCCTTCTCTTTTATCTCAACAATTTACTCATAAAAGGGCCACTTTTAAAACACAGCAGTCTGTCTGTCTTTTTTTTTCCCCTCTTTCCCATAGCCACTGTAGATTGATTCCCCAAAGGCACCTGCTCTTAGGCTTTCTGGCAGTTCAGTGTTAACAACTACACCTCATATGAAGCATTCCTAGAAATCTGCACTTGTATGGATACTCATCACTTTCTGTCTGTAAAGAACAGTGAATATATTAAAACAATTCTGTGCACTCAAAGCTTTATTTTTTGTAGCCTTTCTAAAAAAGCAGGCAGTGATATAGTCCCATTATAGTCAGAAAATGGATACTTTCCTTACTTCTCTCTTATTCAAAGTTCAATAAACCAAACTAAAAATAAATAAAATTATTTGTTCAAAAAACAAATACCCTTCCAATAAATGATAAACCAAACAGAAGGATAGCTCCTTCCTAATGTGTCTGTTTAAAAAACAAACGATAAAAACTTTTACTCAGCACATCTGAGCAGTAAGTTGCCAGAATAACTTCTTCTTTTTTTTTTTTTTTTTTTTTAATTTGGAGTAAATGCCCATTGAAGATATCCTATTATTACAGACTATTAACTTTATTTTTATTTATTTATTTTTTGCATTCAGCTGCCTTTGAAAATCCCCAAATCACATCCTTAGCAGTTTCGGCACAAACAAAAGGAAGTCCAGATCCCCCTCACAAGCAGTTCATATGCAGGCGCTAGTACAACATCCAGACCTGTTGTTTTGAGATCATATAAAACACAACTAACAAAAGAAAATAAATTAGTCACATTAGATCCTGTCAAAAAAAATCCCCCAAAACACAAACAAAAAAACCCAGATACAGGCTGTAATAAAGCAGGAATGGGAGGAGACAGGATTACAAGTGAATTACACATTGATTGCTTTATTAAGTGGGTTACTTCAAGTTGTGGAACAAGTACATTTGCTCATTTTGTCTGAGTCAACAAAATCTCCAGAGCCTTTTCTGAGCACAGCAAAAGAACAGGCAGATGTTTTTCTAGCCTACTGAGGGCCCAATGAAAATGCTGCCTGCTGAGGCTATTTATGACAGCTCTGTTTAAAATGAAGGTTTCCAAAATAAATCAGAACAGCCATGTAGGCATGTCAGACAATCACTATAAACTATAAAAAAAGTGAATGTTATACAGTTATTTTTATAGTAAGAAAAAGCCTTAGTTCTAGCATTTTAGAATCTCGCAAGTGTAGTTTAACCAGGGAGGTATAAATGGGGCAGGGTTACTGCGGAGTTATGTCAAGGAAAGGATCTAAATGGTAATTTTGCTGGTATTTCTCGGTAAAGTAGTTTTAAACAATCAGATGAAACCCATTCTGCTTACAACGCACATGACTAGAACAGAGAAGGTATTTTTTTAACATATTCAGAAACCAGTCTGCCTATTTAAATATTGCTTTGTTCTGAGCAAGAAGAAGATTACATGGAAGAGAAGGTATCTACAATGTTGAAAATGTTACGCAAGGCATCATGGAAAGCTACACAAGGCCTGAACAGACATTATCCACTAAGTACAGTTTATTATTACAAATAATAACATTATAATTTTACAAGTACAATTACACTACAAATGTAGGAAAAATATCCCTGCATTTTCTTTTTTTTATTCAATTATTTCATTTGGGGTATCTGTTGCATATGATTTTTCCAGAGTACGTAACTCCTATACTATGCTTTATTTAACTGATATGTTTATGATAAGCCTCTCTGGACTGATCCAGAAAGATAGACTTGGAATATTTGTGGCTATAAATAATTCCATAGTGAAGAAGCAGAAGGATAGAGAAAGGAGGATTTTGATCAGCTATTTGCCCAATTTACAGAAATCCAGAGAATGTTACAGATGAAGTCCATCATAAGTTCTGTTGGATTAAGTTCTTTGAAAGCTTTGCAACTTCATATAAATTGCCATTTCCCTGAACTGCAAAAGGATCATATGAACTGTACACCAAACTCCAACTAGTTTCTTTTGAAATATATGGTAATGATATCACTAGTTCCAACAACATTGTTTTATCATCAAAGAATAACACTAAAGCTCTTGGATGTGCCTTGGATGAAGTAATTCATTTTATATCTCTTATTATCTCATCACTTACACAGAAGTAAAAAGCAGATCAGTTTTGCTAAACTGAAATGGTTGCACATAACCTGTTGTAAAAGAAAACATAGTTTATGGTAGCAAAGCAAGTCTGAGCCTAGGGAAAAAAAAAAAAAAAGAAAAAAAAAAAGAACAAAGTTTCATACTTCCAAGTTGACTGTCTTCCTAGTGTTTTTGCCAGTAAATTTCTTCAGGCTCTGCTACTGTGCGTACACACAACTGCAGCTGCCTTGGCAGATCCCTGCATCTTGGCACCACTTTTTCATCTAAATCTGATGGACAGTCCTAAATTAGGCAGGGGGGAGACAACCAGTCTTTATAGAGATATAATCTGATAGCAAGGATCAAATTTGGCTTAACCCACATTGACAATGAACTCAGTATGAAAATCATTGGAGACTGCTACCCTGCTACAAAACCAAGCTAAACAGATAACTTGAGGATGGAAGAATGAACTGGCTGGCTCTACCCAAAGACCTTGAGGACAAAACCATGGAAATTTTCTATCATAGCCAGGTAATTCCACCAAGGCCTGTTTAGTTCCTAAGACAAATAAGATGTCACAAGTTGATATTTCCTCCTGTCACTTTACTACCTCTACTGGTAGATGAGGTCTAGCTGCAAAAGATGAGAGCAGGTTAGAAGGAAAGCAGGAGAAGAGATATCAACACTGATAATAGAGGGGAAACTTCTAGTCTGATGTGTCCCTTGCTATGTCTTAACATAGTTACGCTGCCCCATCAGTGACCAACATGGAAATATTTTCACCACTTCAAAATGACTTATGGACTTCCAACACACCCCTGTCTATTGCATTCCTATATGGGAATGGTTATACTACCTATGCTGATGAAGGCAACTCTATACACCAACCAGAAACGAGCTAGACTCCCAAAAGTCAGAAATGGAGGGCTTAAAGGACTAGGTTACTTTTTAAATCTAGCAATATTTTAGTCATTAGATGTTTTGTCCTGAATTTCTGTTCCACTTCTTTCTTTGCTCCAATACCAGAGTCTGATTGCAAGTGACTGATGAGAAAGTTTCCTTTGCAATAACCCTTCAGATGGAGTTACTAGCATTTCCCAGTGGCTTGGGCAGCATTCAAGGATTACATACATAGACTGACCACAGGAGCTCACTTAGGGAGGGATTCCTGCATTGACCTGTGTCTCTCGCAGGACTTAACAGTCCTGGTATTAATAAAACAGTAGTGACGATGTTCTACCAGGAGCCACTGTGAGGCTAATTCCAGTTACTAAGCTGCTATTACTCCTCAAACTTACTGTGTTTTGATGCTTATGCATAAAATACATACCTATATGTACTTAAATGATGCTGATGGATCCCCTAGTAAATTAACCGGGAGCGTCTCCGTGTCCCTCTGCTACTCATTCATTGTAAGGCAGCTAAATGAAAGCCATAAGCTTTTTTATCAGGAGAAAAATTAGAGTTCCAGCCACAAACAGAGGAAAAGGAAACGTAATATTCTAGATGAGTGATCAGGAAAATATTTGAGTTACTGAATGGAAGACAATTATAATCTAATCCAGACATAGTCCTGCTCGATAAACTCTGTACTCTAGCTTAATCCTTTTTTTGAGATTTCCTTGAAACAAACCAATGCTTTAAGAACAAACCGTGCATTAAGAAAACATAATCTTAAGAAAGCTCTTTAGCTGGAAGATTTTTTTTTTTTAATTAAAAGTGCAGTCTGGGACAAAATAAAAGATTTCTCCTAAAACACAGAAAAAAATGTCATGAATCATTTTGCAATATCGACGAACAAACCCAACATTTTTTAATCATGACACAACAGCAGCATCCCCTTGACGACTGAGAAGTACTACAAAAAGCATAATTCCCCTCCCTTTTCTGAGGTCATCACCACTCGGTCAGCTGCGCTGGAGCCAAAATGCAAAAGCTTCATAGTAAAGAGGAAGATTGTATTCTTAGCAGAGTCATACCAAAGAAATGGCAGAGAGAAATTGAAAATCTCTTCAGGGAATAGCCAGGTTTTAGCTTTAAAAATGGTTAAATTGCTTAATTGTGACAAATCTCAAAAACCACACACAGAGCCCTATCATATGGCTCACCGTCCATGTCGTGCAACTATTGTCAGAATGTCAACCATCACTAATCCTCTTGTACCTGGAGGAATTCCATTGATTTGTACTAGCCTAGCAGCTTTGCCATAAATCTTTGCTTATGTTTTATAACTGTTGTGGAAGAATAAGGAAAATAATAATTTCTTAATTACCATTAAAAGATAACTTCTTACCAATGGAGTAGGCATTGCTGCTGGAGAGCACACTAGTTTGCCTCTGCTGCCATGATCAGCTCTGAAACTTACCAATCTATAGGCAAACTGAAACCTGGGTTATTGTTTTTCTGAAATAGAAATGTTTTTATCTGCTGTTCTATTTGTATTGCATAACAACCAACACAGTGCTTGCAGTAAGAGTTCAGAATGCGAGGCTGCATTCTTGTGGCAAAAAAGAAAAAAAAAGAAAACAAGGTCACAACGAGTTTGACCTGATATTGGTTATTTATAGCAAAAGTTCTAAAGCTGATTTTTCCTAAGCAGGAGATCAGATGTTTGCTATATCAAAATAAAGCTCCTGAAATACTGAAGTCAGCAAGAGCAAAGCATTCGTTCATCTCCTATGTGAAAGTCATTGCTGCTGCCTGTAAACTGTGACAGGAAAATTAAAGAGAGGTAAGGGAACCACGGAGCAAGGAGAGCCGTGCTGCACTGAATAAAGCCCATAAAACCTCCTACTTTGGAGGTGGCTCACTTGGAAAATGCTGCATTTACCAGTGCGGTTTGTTCCTGGGCATTAAGGCACACAGAATAAAACTAGTCTCAGTGAAAGTGCAGGTTTGCTGCTTTAATTGCTTTATTTTAATCAGTCACTCTCTGTTGTATCCAACATGGGAAATGGGGAAACTGGAGAGAACTCGAGCAACAAGCTGCTGGGAGACAGGGAGCAGAGGATTCGCGGCCAGGGATTTGGAGGATGAGTGCCAGGGGATGGAAAGATTATCCCACCTTGCGAGGTGACACTGCTTACAACATGCATGGTCACAGCAATTGTCTTGTGATGAAAAATACAAATTTTGCACACAACAACTTGCTTGCACATAACAACTGCGCACATGGCGTGCTCTAAACTAGTATGCAAGCCCAATAAAGTCAGCAGTGAAGAAAGGCAGCCTTAGAAAGTCCTTTGCTGCTTTAATTTCGTTGGAGAAAACTTGCTATGTATATGAAAAGGAAATAATAATACCCTCTCATTTCTGATTTATTTTAAATGGTGCCTCTTGGGAGGGAAAAGCCTTGTGTGGTTCTAAGCTTGATCTGGAACTGATCAAAAGAAAAACCATAGGCTACCACATTCTTCAAAAAAATATTAAGACTTGGCTTAATCTAAACAATTGTAAGACGACGCCAAGACCCTACAAGCAGATGCTGATCTTAGAGGGATCTACTAACGAATTTGTGTTTCAGTGACTCACCCTGAACATACAGGAGGTGGGTATTGCTTTGGCACTCAACTAAAAAATATAACCTGAAAACAAACAATTAAAAAGGCAACTACTTTTTCTTCTTTCTTTTTCTTTCTTCTATGCTTTCTTTTCTTACTCTTTCTTCTTCCAAAAACAATTATTTTCAGACTAGAAGCAATATTGATTACGAAAAAGAAAGCTGCCTTTTTAATCTTTGAAGGATGAGAGCTATACTAGGATAAAAACACAGTGAAGATTGACCTTTTTAAGCTGTTTTCTTGTGTTATCATCTTATCCAAAAGGAATATGTTTGGCAGCAATCCAGAGTATGTCAGTGTTTTCAGAAATGTTTTCATCCATATGTAATTTCAGGGTATGTAAAATACCAATCTGATAAAAAAAAAATTTGGTGATTTACTTATTTCTACTGTTTTTCACATTCACAAATTATTGACACTTTGTGTTGCCAGCAGTGTTTGTAAAGGAGCAATCTAAAACCACCCCAGAACTTGGGCTAGTCAAAACCCAATTATAGCTTTAATTATGGCCTGAAAATGAAATTATGCTGCCTGAGTTGAAGGATAACTCTAAAATAGAAAAGACTGAGTGGCTCCCCTTTTCTTAATGAGTTGTTCATGAGTTCTCCCTTTAATCTCTGTGCTTTGACATCTCACAGAGCAGAATAAAGATTATAGGAACATTTCTGTCAGTTATTGGCAAGGAAGTAATCTTTTGGGTTATGCATGATTTGACAAGGCCTTCAGGGGCAAAAGTCAATACACTTATGTGGAGGGGCAAGGAAAAGCTAAATAAATTGTAATGCACTGAAAAAAACCAACCTTTCTACGTTCAGAATTACTACCAAATAATCAAATCCTTTGGAAAAACTGGGATCTCACACCCTTTGGGGAAACATTGTGCCTGAAGAATTTTTACAAGCTAGTTCTAATTTATTGGAAAATAATTAGTTATGGCCAAAATGTAGTTTGCTGTCAGTTTAAGAGATATTTTGCAAGTGAAAAAATAAATTTATTCTATCTACCTATTCTATTTGTCATTCTGAATGACAGGCATGGTGTGTTTTTCTCTCTCTTAAATCAAGAACACTAAAACTATTTAATTAGAGCAGATGAATCCGATTCATATTATTTGATGCTTTTCAATTTAGACACAAACTCAGAACAAGATACTGATAGATAGTGCAGAGCACCTGTCTTTTCTGTAGTAAATCATCTTTGCTATCAGTTCATCTGCTTGTGTCAAAACGTCAGAAATGATTGTCATATATGTGTGTATATATATATAATAATGCACATGACAATTTTTTAAAAACACATTTCTTGCATTAAAAAATACAAAAATGATCTCTCAGGGTTTTCAATAGCAATTACCTATATCAGCAGAGCACAAAAGGAAGTTTGAATCATATTTTGTTAAACCTAGCCTGTAGCTGATTTTGTATAAACACATTTGAAATAGGTGGGTAAAAGCACAGTTGAAACAGAAGCCATTAGACATCAAAGGTTACTGCTAATTCAGAAGTAATTTAGAATGTAGATACTTCTGTATGTCTAAATACACTATATGCCTATTATTGTATGATTTGAACAAGCAAGAGCATATAATTATCACTTGTTACGTGAAAGACAAATTTCTTTTTGACAGGAACTGGATTTGGATGTAGATATAATTTCAATAAAAAAAGTGTATTCTATTACAGTTTTCTTTTTTGGTTTCACTTCAGCAACAATTAAGAATGATGATGTTTATGATATACAAGTGAGTACGTGGCTGCAGGTTTGGTTAAATTAGTGACAAAATAAGGAGTGTTTTAAGTCAATCTTCTGTGATGGGTAGACCCGTATATCTGTGACATTCTATGACAGATTTACTGTTTCTGGTACAGTTGCTGTTTATTTTCCATTGTGTAGACAATTTTCAACTCTAAGCAGAAACATGAACTAGTTTACCATGGTTCACTTGTAATTTTACCACTATATTTATACTGCAAGCAGACTGAGTGTTCAAACTCCTGCAAAAGGAAGCAGGCAATAGATCGACAGACTTCTTTAAGGGGAGAGCTTTGATGATTTTTACTAAGTTTTTTCTCTGCTACTAGCTAATTGACATAACAACAAGGCATAAAGAAAAACTTGCAGAGGCATATGGGCAAGGCATGATAAGATTTCATTTATCTTGCTATATTCAAGAAAATATTTTATCCTCACATGTGACATAGGCTTCATTACCGAATTTCCAAAGTGTGAAAGAAAGATTGC
The DNA here is from genome assembly GCA_003342815.1 of Eudromia elegans. Classification (NCBI taxonomy): domain Eukaryota; kingdom Metazoa; phylum Chordata; class Aves; order Tinamiformes; family Tinamidae; genus Eudromia; species Eudromia elegans. The sequence continues at coordinate 5,688,292 of PTEX01000033.1, forward strand.
ACCCATAAAAGTCAGATTTACACTTATTCTTCTTTGAAGTGCAGCTGTTTTGAGCTCCTACATTGTTCAGACTGCTATTCTTGACTGCAATCATTTTTAATCTTATGGTAAAACTCACCATTCAGAGATTACACGACAAATTCAGCAGACTAGGTTAATAATCATGCAATTTTAAACAAGTCTGTCTTGATTTCTCTTTACTGGAATTTAGGGTCCTCTTTCTCACACCCTTTTCTTTCTTTCTTTTTTTTTTTTTTTTAACAAAGTAACTAAAATTCCTCCATAAACATCTACACAGTTACCAACCATGGAACTCTCTGAAGTGAGACTAAAGTAAAAATATCAACCATGATGAGACTCAAAATAAAAGCACTAGTTTGAAATACGCCTATCTTAAATTACTAATCAAATGGCAATCTGAAATGGCATTACTGGCCAGTGATGCAGGATACCGCCTTACGTACGTGGCCATTTGGAAATGTGATCAAACAGCAGCAGAACAATAGTACCTACTTGAAGGTAAAGTTCAGATAAAACAGCCTGGTGGTGAAGAGTGCCTCTGGCTCTACTTGACTCAAATCAAACCTTCTAATGTCAAGTAGGATATATTACATACCGTGGTTTATGCAAAATGTCATTTTTCAGACAATTCACCATATCTTTTAATTTCCAAGTGGAAGCTGGGATGGAAAGTTCCCACAGTAACGGATTCTGGTCTTGGAAATTTGGCTTACAGTATCATTGTGCTTTAAAATGGTCAAAAACTGTGAGGGAGCTGTAAATGAGGAGAGATTTAATAGCAGAAAAGTGAAGGAACAGATGGTCTTGTGAATGAATAATAGGCGTAGGAGCATGGGCTTCTATTATTTTATTAACCACTTACTGTCAACACAAGCATGAGTTCTTCAGCTTTCAAAATACTTAAGGAAAGCCTCCCTGCTTACTGAAGTGGTTAATAGCTCATAAAGGACCTTTGACATGTTTAGAAGACTTTCAGTTTAACTCATTTCCTCTTCCTATTATAGAGATACAGCCATAATGCCATACAGCCATCAGTTAAAACTTTCCTAATGTCTTCTTAATGTCAGGGTGATAATATCTATAGTGAAGAGTTTTGCTAGACTTCTGTCTGAGTTTCCATCCAAACAAACAAAAAAAAAAAAGTAGACAGAACATAACCCGAAAGACCCTTTCTGTTCTTTGAGCAGTTTTAGCAGTTACCAAAACGTCCTTTGTTTTCCCATCAAGGAAAATGCCTAGACTTCTTCAGGGCCTGTCAGAAGGGGTTAGATGACAAGCTGTGACTAAGTAATCTAAAATCCCGCTAATACTTTGCTCGTTAGAAAACAGAGGAGAATTCAGAATTCCTGGTACATCTTTCAAGGCAAAACACTTTTGCACCAGATATCAAATTTTCAACCATACACGGGAGAGAAATAAAAAAGAACAATGCAGAATTTTAGCCAAAAAACATAATGAACAATAAATTGGACTTTTTTTTCATCAAGCTGTCATTTTACTAATTATCCAAGCAATTTAGGGGCATGCTCAGTTTATATGTTGAACAGCTAAGAACTGAGACAGCAGTATTCCCTGTGAAATCATTTTCCTAGAAAAGTTTTGATAAATACTAGATTGCTCAATTTTCTTATATATATATATAAATTCTTTACATGAAATTACTAACAGGCATTAACATCAAATTCACAATACTTTGAATGGAAAAAACCCACAGAGAATTACCAACATCTATTTGTTGTTGTTTGTTTTGTTTTTCATACCAGCATCTCTAAACAGAGCCACAACTCTTAAAATATTTTACATATTTCCTCTAGGTAAAAAAAAAAAATAGAAACAAGCTCTGAGAGGTTTTATTTGATAAAAATTCTGGTAATACATTCAAAGGTATTCTCATAAGAATCTTGATGAAAATTCATAATTTTTGTCTATATTTTGACTACTTTGCCAGAAAGTATTGGCAAATATTTTTGGCCCACACCATCACCAAAACAGTACTGTGGCTGCACATTTGGACTGGGATTTTCTTGAGGAAGGCTTATGTTTTTGCAAATTGGTAGAGGAAAGTCTTCTATCAGTAATAAATATGTGAGTAGAAAAGGAAAAGACAGAGTGCATTGGACTCACAGAACCAATTTGAATCTCTTGTAGTTAATTATTTCAAATAAACGCAGCTAGGCTTTGATTTGAAACCGTAGCCAAAAACTTGAGGGCTTGGCAAAGCAAGGCCTCATGCAGCTTGCAGTAACAGGAGTCACACCAGGTATGCTAAAGGAATTCCTCAACATCCATAATAATGAACACCTGCTTTTCAGTGAGCAAGAAATACCTCTCTCCATATGAACCACAGACGGTCTCACGCACTCAGCTTTGAGCTTCTTTCCAGGCACAAAGCTGCGAGTTAGCAATGTTAGCTCTGAGCTGCCCTTCAGCTCTGGGATAAGGGTTGTGAAGACACTGGTCATTGCCCCAGAGTGGGTTGGATGCAGTGCAGGAAGGTGCTTCCCAGGACAGAGTATTTGGACTCTGTCTGTCCAGAGTATGGAGAGGGACATTGCAGAGGCTCCGTAGCTGGTAACCAAAAGGGAGGCAACAGACCCTCTTTGCTCCCACCCTTTCCAGCACAACTTTACTGGTCTCGTCTCTTCATCTGCCACTGGAAACTTTTGAAACCTTTGTGGTTTGAAGCCTCCGCTAGGCACGCAAACTGAGCTGTGCTCTGCAAGAGGGGGCTGGAAGGCAGATTTTCACAGACCAACGCTGCCCAATATATTTCCTGTAGGCCAATGTTTTTTTAAAGCAAACCCCAAAGGCATGAGGAAAACCTATTAGAAGGGGATTTGCAGAGGTAGTCTCTCCTGTCAATTATCCTTGTCATACTTGAGCTCTGTGCCTATAGGCTGAATACACACTGTAGCACAGTAAATGTTAGAAGTGAAAATAAACTGGAACACTGTAATGAGTTTATCTGTTTTGAGACATTCTTATGTAGAAAATTGTCTCAGAGTATGATTGCAAAGACCAACTCTAGCCTAATTTTATCACTCACTGTCTCCAAAATGTTACCAGCTTTTGTAAGAGTGATGGTATAACTTGTTTCCTGGCAATTGAATAGAAATAGTTGCTTTGCTAATCTGAAACACTCCTTCAGAATAAGTTTTTTTTGCAAATTTGAAATGCTCTTTCAGAACAAGATTTATTTGTTGGCTTTAGGCATGAGGTAGACTCCACCTGAATACAGGCCTAGTAGTTATACCACTGTGTTCTTCATGCAACTAAGCACAGAATTAATGTAATAGTTTAGTTTTTGCTATTGGCATGGTATCAATAACGCTGAGTTAGGAAAATGATAAACTGATAATAAAGGACCTTCATTGCCATTTCATGTCCAACTGATAATGTATTACAGTTACAAAGCTGTTGCTACAGTTATTGCTACAGGATAATGCATAGTCCATCCAGAACAAAAAAAGCAAAAAGGAAAAAAACAGAGAGGGGGAATCTAGATATTTTTGCCTATGTTACATTTTTATTTTCATTCCTTTTCATTTCAACTCTAATGGTATAAGTAAGTGAACTGATTCAGCAAAGATAACAAGTCAGATAAAAGGGAACCATTTGGAACTGAAAAAACACAAGTAATTTTGAATGTGTTTTTGCTTCCTACTCTAACTGAAAGCAGAAACAACCAAATGCTGTGGGGAAGTCCTGACCAAACTTGAGAGCTAACCTGCAGACTCTGATATGTTGAGTTCTGCTTCTAACATAGGATAAGTTAAATGTCTAATATTTTCAGATACTAAAAACAAAACAAAACTGAACTGGGTTAGCAGGCAACTATTACAAGTGTAAACAGCAAAATAAAATACTAGATATCTGTTGTTAAGTGATATCAAGAGTATTTTTGAATGCATAACGGACACACATAATCTCAAAAATAAATCTACAAATGACAAAACTACTAAGAACACTACACGTTTATTAAAGGAAAATAATCGTCCTTACCTGCTATTGCTTCCAGACTAGGGATTGCAATAGTGCTGTAGGTGCTAATGCATTTACAGGACCAGGTGCTAACTAAAGTTTCCTCAGCATTTCCCAAGCCTGGCAAGCTGTCCATGAAGAAAGAGCCCCACTGTTCGGACACAGAGCAAGGAAATTTGGGAAGATGTCTCTGAGAGGAAAAAAAAAAAAAGAAAAGAAAAAGGTAAGTATGCAAGCTTACAAAAATATTCTATTTTCCTTCCTGATACAACCACAAATATCAGTCCAGAAAGTCAGGATTGTTTCTCTGGTTTTCTGCGGAAACTGTATGATGCCTCAGGAGCAATATGGCTTACAAATACTGTGTAAGAAAACAATAAAAATCTTTTTTTTTTTTTTCCTGAGAAAGCCCCAAACTGCTGTTTGTGCAATTTTCTGATTCCCTACACTGTATAAAGTTGGCTTTAAATGCTTTTCCCTTTAAAATGTTTTCTTCATCGTATAAATGATGAAAGTAAATAAAATAAATAAAAAATATATATATAAAATAAATAAATAAAGATTAGCACGACAGCATGAATGTTTTGCTGTCTTTCTCAACTACAGAAGCTGGTTAGCCATGGCACAGGCTATAGCCCCACTTGGAACCCTTCGCATGAGAAAGGTTTCTATGATAGGTGGAATGGCAGAGGGACTAACTGCAAAGAAGGTATTATTTCAAATGTACTGTTATATCTGTTTCCGAGCAATAAAAAAATGAGGATGAAGTCACAGCATCCATGAAGAGTCACTCACTTGCCTAGAAAATTATGAAAATCTGGTCTTTTTTCATGTATATTTCTAGACATCAACATGTAGACTCATGTTTTAAGGAAAGTAATAAGGTGGTATTGAGAATTTTTTTTTTGCTTCATCTTGAAAATGGCTATATATTGCCACAAGCAGCCAGAAAAACTCCAGAAACCTTTACTGAAAGATTAAAAAATGGAAAACAAACCTGCAAATTACACTACAGAAAATCTGCTGAAGTTATTTAAGTGAAAAGTATATTTTCAGACCAGCAAAGTGTAGAAAAACAGATATCCTAGCCTCTGCCTCTAGATTTCTGAACTTTTGTACTTCTTTTTTTTTTGTTTATCTCCTTTCTTAATAATTTTGAGAATGTGCTCAAATAATTCTTTTTATGACAGATGTCCTTGATCTTGATCACAACAAAGCTGCAAAAACTCAATGGAACAAAAACAAACGTCACAGGTTTTTTTCTGGTGATTCTGAGCAGGAATTCTTATTCTGACTGTAGTTTTTTTTTTTTTTTTTTTGCAGAGAATGAACCAATTTGGACAAATTAAGATACTGTTTTCTGTCTGAAAATAGACTGGGAAAAAACCCCATAACTTTAATTTCAAAACAGCATTTAACTTAGGAGCTGGGTTCTGCATTTTTTCCCACATACAAGAACATGTCTTACATTTATTTTGCCAAATCTTACCTTTCCACATGAATCCCAGGACTTTACATCAGTTTTAAGTCAATGCAGAGGCTACACCGAATTAAAATCCCTTTGCCAGCTGGATGACACATGCAGAAATCTCTTAAGACAACACCAGCTGTTCAGATTTTTCAACAACAACAGAAACGCTGGCCCACACAAGCATTTGGATGCATGATGGGCTCCTGTTTACTGAGAAGAGTAAACATCAGAGGCTTCTTTCCTTTGAAAGCGTTACGATTGCTTCAACAGGCAAATAAAAATTGCAGTCTGAGGAAATAAACCGATTTTTTCAGTGGTCCGATGATGGCAATTCTTCCTTTTCCTCGTATGGAGGAAAAGATCAAATCAGAAATTACAGCCCATGTCTTTAATAAAACTAATAGTACAAAGTATCAAACTGCCATCATGTCACCTAACATGGCACTTTTATTATTTTGTTGCTGGCTTGTCTTGCCATGACACGGGTACTTTAACAGCTAGGCTACACCTAGAGCTCAAGTCCACAAACCGCTGTCGAAGTTTCCCCCAGCAAAATGCCCCTAGAAAGCATTTTTGATATAATACTTTTTTGATATAAATGCTGTTTTGATATAATTCCCTCTGTCACTCTGCTGCTTCCCAAAGACTTCCTCATCATACATTAAGTGTACACAGTCCACAACCAAGGCTAGAGCATGTACTGCAAAGTCTGCAAAATTAGACTGGAGTTGTTTGACAAAATCCCTGCTCTTTGCACACCTGCATATGTGCAGATGCATATACAACTGTGCAGCCCATCAGCGCTGGCCACTGCACCATCAGATCCTGCAGAGCCCAAATGTGAGTTTCTTCTAACTGCGACACAGAAAATGCTGGGAAGTGCTGAGCCCTCCCTCTTTTGTAGGCAAACCTTTTGCTCTCAGGTCTATTAGTCCAAACAGTAACAGGAGGTTAGATGCCAGCTGTGTCAGTTCAGGCAACAAAGCCTCAAAGACTGAGCCTAAACCTCAGAGAAGTAATGAGGGAACTGCTGATCCCCAAGTCCCAAGCTTTTCACTAACTTAAACCACCTGGAATGCTTCCTATCACCTTTACTTTAATAACTGCAGACAATTAGGGCCTGTTAACGGACCAGACAGAATCTGTTAATAGGACTCCTGGGTAAGAGTAATTTGTTTGCTTACCAATGGTCTATTTAAAATTGAAATAGGTGTGAATAAGAGGTGAAAGAAAAGAGACTATAAATGAAAAATGCAGCTGAGCAGCCTTGTGTATGCAGCCTGCTCACATCTTTTAAAGGCATTCAGGCCATCCTCCTTGTACCAAGCACAGGGCATGCGGATTGCTTCTCTGTATACTGCACAATCGTGCATTCACTATCATGGATGATACCAATGGCCATTGTGATGGGCTGTGTGCTTTGTGCCACTAAAACCACTGAATCTTACTGTCAGAAAAAATAAAGCGTAGTTTTGCCTGTATCACTGCAAATATTCAAGGTGTTTCTGCTAGCAGAGCTCTGCTGATAAGAGGTCATGGCGAGCGGATGTCCCTGTATAACACAGCTACGCTGGGCTGGGCAAGGAGGCAAACCTGCTCCTCCTCCACCTTTTCTGTAGATGTTTCTCCTCACAACCTGTGAGTATACATAAAACATCTCAAACCCAACCATTATAGCTAAATTAAAGCATGGATCACTATAAGCAGGCCTCCTGTAAAAAAAAAAAAGATAATTATCACATCCAATTATAAACTAATAAAGTGCATTTCACCCAGGGATATTCCTTTATAGATACTGCTTATCTTCTCAGGCTTCACGCCACCCCATCAGGTTGTTTCTGAAAGTGTGATTAGATATGTGTTAAAGATAAACAAGAACAGAAGGATAAATACAGCCAAAAGATGCAAAGTAATTAGTCCTTTTCTGAGGTCACTTAGAGGGAGTCCTGGAAATAAAAGGCGCTCAAGGGACCTGATTTTCCCCACCAAGCAGCCACAAGACAATATTGGAAAAAGAAATATTCGTTCTAAGTGAAATTTATCATTTATATTTGCCAGCAATTTCTTAGTTTTATGCTCCATTCATTTCCACAGCTCTTTTTTTTTTTTTTTTTTTAAACTCAGACTAGCTCCTCTGTAATCATTTCCCTCGAAATCCTGGGATGAATTCCAGCTTTTCTTAGAGTTTTCATTGATGAAATTGATCACACATTTAAAGAGCAGAGGGGAAAAAAACAAAGCATCTAGGCAGGCAAGCAACCTCCCAAATCTGGGGGGAATCTAGTTTCAACACTTTTTTTTTGTATTTTTTTTTCTCTGCATGGTGCAATACACTTAAGAGCGAATAATTGCATGAATGGTTTTAGCCTGCTATTCTCTTGCCCATTTGGTTATGACTCACATACTTGAAAGGACTGCAGTTGTTGCCATAATTTCACAGCTATGTGTATCTGCTTTGGATCATGCCCTCAAATGAAGGGGAAAAGACAAAAAAACTACTAATGAAAATGGAAATTACTAGCTTCTCAGTTTGTGGAGGTTGTGTGAGGAGGACATTTCCTTCTTCTCTCTCTTTTAGTGATGAAATACTGCACATACAGCTGAAAACTTTCTTTGTAATTTCTTTATGAAAGATACAACTGTAAATTAGAGATAATACTTTATTTTTTAATATTGTATGGCAAAGATTGCCAGAAGGAAAGGCCGCATCTTGCATTTTCAGTCCCTCTTGCCATATGCTGCATGGCATGGCATGGCTCTGCAACAGTAACTTTTTTTATTACCAACAAATGGGAAGGCTAATTAATAATATTAAATCTAATCTGGTAGTGCCTGTTTTTCAAATCTACTGACTTTGTACAAGCCTTTGAATTGGCTTTTCTCCCCTTTTAACCAAAGGGTTAATGGGAGAAGTTGATTAGGGGAACAAAACTAAAATGTCCATAGGCTTGCAAAGGGAATCCCTTTGAACTACTCCTATTAAGTCCGTGATGTCCAGTCAAGTGCAGAGATATGGATGTGACCTGTTGTGCAGACTCCAGGGAGCAGCGGGGTAATGAAATAACACCACTGACCTGCCGAGGCCCCTTGCTTCGCACTCCTTTAATCAATGCAATTCATTTCTCCCGTGCTTATCTCCTGTCACTGGTGGCGGATGTAAATCGTGCGCAGGGTTTGTGCTGCAGACATGGTGTCTTACCGAGCTACCACAATCTGTTACCAGGCTTAGCAAAATGTCAAACCCCTGTCCAAAAGACTCAGTTTCCCGCTTAATAGCTACAGCAAGAGAGAGGATGGATCTGGGGAGGAGTTCACTAGAGGTACTGCAATGAGATGAAGCCAAATCACCATCAGCTGCTTGGAAATAAGTTAACTCTGTAACTTTTACATTGTACCTCCAAGGAAGGAAACAGGTGCTGGTGTTTTATTTAAAAAATGTATGCTTCGGAAGCCTATGTTTAAAATGTTAAGGAAACATGCTTGAAAAACCAGAACCCAAACCTTATAGGTATGTAAGTTCTAAGCACTAAGGCAGCAGAGTTTCCAGCCAGAAAAAGACTAAAATTATGGAGAAGAATGTTAAACTGTTTCCCCAAAAAATGCTGGGACTAAACGTAATTCTAAGTGCCTCTCAAGCACTTACTCTCTACAGACCACAAGCTATTAACCATTCTCTTTAGCACTAAAAAGAAAACACGGAAAGTTGTAAGAACAGTAGATACATTTCTTCTTATTCTTATTATGGGGGACAGATTGGCAGAGGTATCTTGCCAAAGCTATGTTATTTTTCCTAATCACTAAACACAGGAGGTACAACTCCACTGAAGCACAATTTGCTATCTACTCTGTTCTTAAGCAGCAGAAAGAATAATAAAATATAATATAAATTTCACCTTCCATGGGAGAATTAAATAGTGACAAAAGTACTAGAGCTAACTAAAGGCCTTGCTTTCCAACTGCAGCCAACATAAAAATCATATTATTTATCAAGGCTAACCCTCAGTAGCCTGTAGTTGACCTGTCTTAGAAGCTGACCCTCTGGTAAACAGGGTCATATGAACTGTAAAGAGTTCAGGTGATAGACTTGCAACAAGCAGTGACAGAATTTCACCTTGTGGGATGCAAGGTAGGTTCTAGTTACTGCACAGGATTGTCTTTTGTCTAAAGAAAAACATGCCTCCCATCTTTTTTTGTGATCTACAATTGCACTTGGTTAGGCTCATGATAAATGGGTCTGAGTCTAGTTGGAGGCCTGTGGCCAGCGTTGTCCCCAAGGGGTCAGTGCTGGGCCCAGTGCTGTTCAACTTGTTCATCGACCTGGATGAGGGCACAAAGTGCACCCTGAGCAAGTTTGCTGATGACACCAAACTGAGTGGAGCGGTCGACACTCCAGGGGGCTGTGCTGCCATCCAGAGGGACCTGGACAGGTTGGAGAGTTGGGCAGAGGGGAGCCTCATGGGAGGAAAAAACCCAGACACCAGTACAGATTAGGTGACGACCTGCTGGAAAGCAGCTCCACAGAGAGCTCTGGTTGACAAGTTAACCACGAGCCAGGAATGTGCCCTTGTGGCCAAGAAGGCAAATGGGATCCTGGCCTGCATCAGGAGGAGCGCTGCCAGCAGGTCAAGGGAGGGGATCCTGCCCCTCTGCTCAGTCCTGGAGAGGCTGCACCTGGAGTACTGGGTGCAGTTCTGGGCTCCCCAGGACAGGGGAGACGTGGAGCTCCTAGAGGGGGTTCGGAGACAAGCGACAAAGATGATCAAGGGACTGGAGCACCTACCGTATGAGGAGAGGTTAAACGAGCTGGGCCTGTTTAGAGAAGGATCCTAGAGAAGGATGAGAGGGGATCTAATGAATGTGTACAAATTCCTCAGGTATGATTGTAGGGAGGAAGGGGCTAAACTGTTTTCCATAGTGGCTGGTGATAGGACAAGGGGTAATGGTTTTCAGCTGAGGCATAGGAGGTTTCACCTTTGGGTGAGGAGGAACTTCTTTCCCATGAGGGTGATGGAGCCTTGGAACAGGCTGCCCAGAGAGGCTGTGGAGTCTGGAGTATGGAGATCTTCCAAACTCGCCTGGATGCCACTCTGTGCCCCGTGCTCTAGGCATTCCTGCTGGAGCAGGGGCGTTAGACTAGATGATCTCTAGAGGTCCCTTCCAACCCTAAAGCTTCTGTGGTTCTGTGGTAATGAAGACTGTGTCTTCATTAATGCCAAAAAACCTAACTCTTACAATGTCAAGCGTGATGAGAACGTGCCTAGGAGAGACTCCAACACTGCCAACAGCCTTGTTAGATGACCAGACTTCTCAGTGCAGGTGGCACTAGGCTTTTCTGTAACTTACTTACTTCTACTCCAGACAACAGCTGTGAGGAATTGCCTTACCTCATATTTTCCTTTCTTCTCCAAGGGCTCAGATTCAGTCTCTGCAGGCACCATAACTTTGTCCCCTAGAAGCTCCTCTAAGATGAAGACAGTTTCCCAGTTGCTATAGTGACGAGCTGGGAAAATATCCGAGTGCATGCTGTCACCAAAATAAACAACCTACGAGGGAAGCAGCAAATTAAAAGTTCTTTGTATATGAGAAAAACAAGCAAGCTGTATTTCAAAGACAGAGAAAAAGAGCTTTAAAGCAAACTAATAAAAATTCCTTCATGTTTACAGCTGGCCACAACACACATGTCTTATTAATGCTATGTCTTGGGTTTTGTTTTTTCTTTTTTATTTTTTTTTCCAATCAGCTCACTTCCAGCTTCTCCATAAGTAAAAAACTAGCCCTGTGTACCTAATATTATTTGACCTGCCAGTGATATTACCAGCTTTGGGGCTAACACACAGGATAGCACTGAGATTTTGGAGGGAGTGCAATAGCCCAGTAGGAAGCAGTAGAAAAGCTTAAGCTTTCTACTTAGCAAGAAAATATCCTAAATAAACGCAACACATTTTAGATGGCTCTGGAAACAAAGAAAACCACATCATCTACTATTGATTCAGAGCTCTTTGGTATGTGGTAGTTTACCCATTAGGACCAATATGCCCCTGCAGTCTTCACTGGCATTTGCACCCAGCCTGTGCTGTAAATGGGGAGATAAAATGATCCTGGTTTTCACTTATGCCACCTTTTCATCCAACTCTCTCCTCAGGAACATTATAGAAAAGCACTTGGTTAACTGGAACACGATAAAGACACAGGCAGCTTTAGCCTTAGTATATGCCAATGCAACTTTTTTCCACACTTTACAGCAGAAGCAGCTACATCCCCTGCCATCATTTTAGCACAAGGTCTATTTACTAAGAACTAAACAGGAAATATTATGCACTGGGAAAGATGTACAGTGAACTAAGAAAGAAGTCTCTCATTGTGTGCAGTGACTGACCATCTAGGTAAATGTTAGCTATTGGATAGAATGATGAATTCACCTTGGAGGTGCAATGAAATTGCTCAGTTCAGGCAATGGAGAACGCAGTCTGCTGCAACTGATCACATCACTGACCTTAATGCAAGCTGATTTGGTGAATTTTAGACTGAAAAAGGATATCTTCAGGAAAATTTAGCCACATTTATAACATACCTTGGGGTCCAACTTGCCAGTCATCTTCTTCAGTAGTTCATAAAGGTGGATAGCATTACCTTGGGAATACCAGCCAGGCTTATCCAGAGATAAGAGAGCCTCTTGCTCTTCATCATTCTCTGAAATCACCAAGCAAAATTGCCTGCTGTTAATGACGGCAGCACATGCTCCAGTATTTGTGAGACATGTGAGAAATGGCATGTTCATAGTAACAAGACATTATAACAGTTCTAGCATCTGGCATGAGCTTGAGTTCCATATTCTGACCAGACATTCAGTCAAAGTAGAGCTAAGACTGCTCATACACAAAGCGGGGCAAGTAACACATGACTTTGTGTATCATTATGTTTAGGAAGCAAGAAATAAATAGGGAAAAGAAGCACCCAAGTCTCTTCTGCCAGGGTCTATAGAAAAGCAGGGAAAGGAATGGTCATAGGCTTCACCTCCCAAATATTTTACTAGTGAAGGTAGAAAATCACACAAACGAAAATGATGGAGATGCTGCTACAGATGATGGGAAAATGTAGGGAGGATGGCGCCAAACTCTTCTCAGTGGTGACCAGTGCCAGAACAAGGGATAAAGGTTACAAATTAAAACACAGTAAGTTCTATTTTCATATGAGAAAGCACTTTCCTGTGAGGACGACAGAGCCCTGGAACAGGCTGCCCAGAGAGGCTGTGGAGTCTCCTTCTCTGGAGATCTTCCAAACCCACCTGGATGCCACCCTGTGCCATGTGCTCTAGGGGTCCCTGCTGGAGCAGTGGGGGGCTGGACTAGAGGATCTCTAGAGGTCTCTTTCAATCTCAATCATTCTATTAATCTGTGATTCTGTGTCCTAAGGCGAAAACATGAGATCCAACAGACCGTAAGCAACATCGTGTACCTTTCCTCACAGGCACAATAATGGTTACTCTTAACACTGATGTCAATATACCAAAAAAGGGTTGAGGTAGTTCTGACGACATTAGACAGCCTTATATCCAAACAAGCAACAAGCAGGTCTGGCTATCAAGCAGCTCTGGGGAAATGATGAGGAGATGATACTGCTGCTGCTGATGTAAGCTTTCTGTATATATTCACATTGGCAGTTGTCAGCTAACCCAAAAAAAATAGTAGAACCTGAAACTCTGTGGTTATCAACTGACCGTGACATAAGCTTGGTTTCTAGCCGTTTTTTAGGCAGCTGCATCTCTCTTGACTATATAACTTTATTGTTCATTCAGCTTCATGCTGGAGCCAAAATACTAGCCCTAGTAAAATGATAAGCTAGGTTTCCCTCAAAAATATTAATAGCCTCCAAGCAGTCAAGCAAAAGTTGATTTTGTTATTTAATGTCATTGAGACATGTGTATTTTTATCCTGGTGAAAAGGGGGTACAAGCCTGTACAGTATTTCAATCTGACTTAGGTAGAGCATCAGCATTTGAATCTTTCTCCAACTTTACACAACTCTTCAAAATACTTAAAAAGTGTTAGAAAAAAGACTGAGACAAAGTGAATAAACTTCACTTGGTTGGAGACTGCTGCAAACTAAAAAGTAAATTTTGGAAAAGCAGATAGATGACAAGATGGTTTTATGTTTAAGAGCATTTAAGATGTACATGGCGCAGTAAATTGTTCCTTGAAGTAAGAAAAAAAGGAAGAAGAAAATCTTTCTTTAATATTATGGATTTAAGAATTTGAATAAACACATGATTTATTCTCAGACAAAACATTAAGGATGTTTTATAAACTAGCAAAAAACAAGGTAAGTCAAAGTTGACAATAGCAACTCATGTGGAACTTATAATATCTTTGCCTTTGTTCTCCTGCAGTAACCTAACAATCATAACAAATATGGTAATATCCATAAAAGAAAGTCTCCCTCATTTTACATTTCATGGTTTTTAAAACAGTTTTGACCAAATAGCTTTAGAACAAAGTTTTCAAAAATTTTGGGGGGTATTTTCAGACATATTTGTAAGACTGGCTGAAAAAGTAGACACAATCTTCAAGCAACAGGATGTAAAAAGAGCATTTATCAAAACAGAACTCCTTGGAGCTGTTACCAAAAAAGTTTCTTGACATTAGTAAAGGCACACACAACTGTCATGACTATGATATGCCCATTCAGTCATTCAAGAAAAACAGAGCTGGTATGAGGAAGGTGGGTTGGAATAATAACCTTACTGTTGTATCTACAAATGCTATGTATAACAGCAGCACTAGGAAGTTCCAGCAGAGAGCAGGACCTCAACTTGTTACCCTTAAGGGCAGTCCTGATAGAACAAAAAAAAAAAAAAAATCACTCTAATTACAAGGTATAAGATCTCTCACTCTATGCTATATGTTACTGTCACCCCTAGGACCGCTACTCATCTCATTTGATGTATTCGAAAGAGAGGCTTGTAATTTATAGCTAGAATCTAAATTACTTGGCTGGACTCATTGGAATGCAGCAGAGAGAGCAAGAAGCATTTTCTACACATGCCAGCTCTGGTCACTGACTGTAGAAGGATAGAGATTAAACTACGATCTTCACAGTTAAGTAGCTGAAATTAGTGGAAAATTCTAGTCTCTGCTCCCTCCTCTAGACAGAGAAGCATCAAACAGCATCAAGATGTCTCATTTATTATGGGAGCACTCATTATGGGAACATTCATTTCAGGAACAATTTTGGAAGACGCTCCAGGAATCTGAAGGATCGGGAAAGGTTCCTTATGATATTTCAGTTGCAGAGTTACAGGACTAACAGATCTAAACTGGCTTCTTGGACCATCTCGCATGTGTGCTTGTGCCCAGACAGCTAGTCTGCGGCTGATATGTGGCTGACTGTGTCAATTTTATTGCTATAGTCTAAAATGGGAGCAAATTTACACTTTAATGGGGTTTCTGTTTCACCAAGTCATTAATGAGAAGGGTTTCAAAGTCAGTTATGTTTTTTTTTGTGTCAAAATACACTCATGAAAATTACTCTTTGGCACAGGCTGTAAGGCCACTTGCAGCAGTTTTGCCACATAAAAATGAAAACACCGCAGCGTAAAACACCTTAATGATACAATTTACTTTGAGATTGCATTATATCCTTGAGACAGCAGATAAATGATTGTGCTCAAGAAATCTCTCTGGTGCCTGCAAATAAGCTGCAAAATATGATTTTGATAGTTCCTAATGTGTTTTAGAGGTTCCAGGTGTAACATAGGCTATACTCAATCAGACAAGAGGAAATCTGTTGCTGACCTTCCTTCCATTTTGCTGTTATCGATTCCTGAAAGTTCATTCAGAGGTCAGAAATGCTATAAATATTACTTCAGCAGGAAGAAACATATATAGGTGGGGATGCTAATGCTTCAGGTCATATAAGTTGGGAGGAAAGGGAGGTGTCCTGACAATTTCAAACATACTGGATAACCAACAAGAATTTCTTAAATGGTTTAGACTGAGTGACTTGTTTGCTTCTAAAATCTAATATATCACTGCCACCTGGATTACTGGTTGCAGGCTGAAAACATGCCACAACATGAAATGTAAAAATATCGTGCAAGTAAAATTAAAATAATTAAAACCAGAAAACGATTCTATTAACACACTCACCAAAACCACAACAGTGATTCTGGGCAATTTTCCTGAGGGGAAATTACTGCTCCTTTCTAACAACAACAAACGCTTCACTCATGCTGGGGCAACACTAATATCCTTGGAATGGCAATTTGCATATTGTGGTGTTTAAGAAGGAGAGAAATGCATCCTGATGCAGAAAGCTGCTCTGATCACCAAAAGCAGACAAACCATTTCACTAACAAGTATCCTTTTTCTTAAAGTGCCTTAAAATGCCAGTTGCAGTTTTATAACATGGTGTGAACAACATCTGGTTTCATCTGGTTCTTCATAATCTAAAGGACTATGCAGAAAGTAATCAGTAAAGTTTATTCCCACATCAATGACAACCGATGATAAGTTACTTTGGCACAAAATTGCTCTTTGAGAAGGACTACACACACTTGCTTACTGCAGTGTGCTTACCCACGTGTTCACTGCTTATACCCACCCGGATAGAAATCTGAATACGTGAGGTTTTAAAGGTTATGTCCACACTGAACGTTAAGCCCAGGACTTGAAGCTCTTTCCTTAGCCTGACATTTATCTTGTGTCAACCCAACCCACGGGACAGGGCAGCACTGTCCCTTTCTTTCAGGACTGTGAAGTGAGTTTATGCTTTGACTGTTACCTATCCAGAGTCAGTCCCACCTACGCTGAGGTGAATTTTCCTCAGGTCACTCATAAGGCAGACCATCCTCTGTATTGCTTTCTAAGTTAGGTGGCCATTAAGTGGCCGTCAGACACAGGTGTGAGGCCCTGCAGCTGGCTCATCAGTCCTGGACAGCTCTGATCTCCTTGGCTGGGCCATCACTGAGAGAAGACAGAAAATCCAAGTGTCAGCTGCAGTCTCTGTACAAATCTGCATAAAAAGGCTACCTGAGTGACAGGCAGCTCTTGCAGGCTCTCTTTAAGTATACGTGCATCACACAGATGTGAATGTGTCTTTAGCACATTGAAGTCTCCGTTTAGACCTCAAGAGCCTGTTACAGAACAAACAAATGTTACGATTCACAACTGTCATACTGATATACTTCTCTGCCATTCAAAATAATGCCATTTCAGACCCGGAGGACATTAATATAAAAGCTTGGTTGTATTCTGGCCTGGCTTGCAAGCACAGATAGCATTTCCAGGTCACTTAAGAAATACAAACTCTCCCTTTTGGCATGGGATCGGGGCAGGAAACTACGTCTTTTTATGGTGAACTGCAGGGAACTGCATAAGCAAAATGCTTCCAGCAGCTTCTTCCAGTTACAAAGGTAATGGGAGGACATAACAAAAACTGTAGGGTTCCCTGCGAACCATGACCTTTCTGAAGAAATTAAGTATTTAGAAAGCTGCTGAGGGTAAAGGTTTATGGCACAGAGACACCATAATGCTAGCTAGCAATTCAAATTTCTAATATAAAGAAACTGCCTTTTTTGACTGGTCATCAGTTGGCTGCATGATTTCTGCAAGGCTGCAGTGCAACTGGCTGGTCCTGTAACTCCTGGAGCATGTGTGGCCAAAAGTGAATATGGCTCAGAAGCCAAGAAAGCTCCACGTGGAGACGAGCGAGAGGAAGGGGGATGCACCAGTGTCACTGGGGCTCCTTCCTGCTGGGGTAAATGAGGCACCTCGAGGGGAAGGAGGACAGAGGCTGAGTGCAGGTGGGGATGTGACCCCCCTGCACTGTTCTGTGATACTATAGCATTAGCTTTTACTGAAATTTAACCCTCCCTTGCCATTTGATCCTCAACCCTCCTCATCTGATACTCATCATGCCCTTTCAATGCCATACACTAATTGCAATTTTTATAACAGCTGATTGAAAATGTGATACCCAAGGCTTGAGACAGCACGCAAGCAGTCCTAAGGAAACTGGCTCTGCTGAAACTGGAGTGGGGTGAGCTCCCTCCCCGTGTTCAGATGGAGAACACATCCCTCTTGCATGAGTAATCTTCCACTGGCCATGCAGAGATCTTGACTCTCGGAGTATGAGTCCAGTAAGCTGGATTATGTAATTTAACCACTGTTTTCCCCTTAGCTGTAGCTACTTAGATGAAACACCTGTATGGCACCCAAGCTATCCATTACTCTGAAAAACTTTTAGAGAGAATTCTTTAAATTTCCCTCCCTTCCCAGTTCATGGGCAGACCAAGTGGTTACTGAAGCTTTAGAATGGTCTGCACTTTCTCAGAGGCAGCATGAAGGATGACTTAACTGCTGCTACAGATTCATGTGGGTATTACTGGGCCTTCTCACATCCCAGAACTCCTTTTGTGCCCTGGAAGCAGCTGTGAAATCCATCAGCCCTACACGTGCATCAGTGCTTGCTAGTCTGACTGGATGAGTGCAGGGAAGTGATAAGAAACAAATAATTCCCTTAGCATGATGAGCTGTAACAAAAGGTTCAAGAGCGGCCAGTGATTTTGGCTGTTGCATTTTTGGCTGCCCAATCTGATTTTTCCGAAAGTGCTGAGTCTGCAGATCAGACCTCCATCCCACCCTTGTGTCATTCTGCCTTCCTTATGTTGGCTTACGCCTCTTTAAACAATGAGCGAATCAATCAAAATGGAAACTCATTTTTGAAAAAATAGGATGCTAGCTGGAAAGCTAGCATTTTACATAGGTAGTAACACACTTAGCTTAATACCTCCAGCATATGTACTTGTTCATATGGAGAATTAAGAAGCAGTAACCCCTAAAAGCTGGCAATATTCCAGAAGAATAAAACATAAATTGAGGTATACATAAATATGCATATATATTAATAGAAAGGCATAAATAAAGACTTTGAAATTATGGCAGTGTAACCTAGAGGGTCTGGTTTAACCTAGGCTGTAACAGGGAACTATTTTGTCCTTTTTTGGACTGTGACTATGGCTCAGGTATGTACAGGTATATAGAAAAAAAACATTCTTCACAGTGACTGCCTGACCTCTCAGTATCTACTGAGGCTATTAAGTTTGGTGGCTACATGGGGCTGTGAACACTGGGCTGTGGATAAGCATTAGAGAAGAATTAGAGAAGCAGTTAGGGTAAGACTACCATATGAACATTGTTTGAAGCTATCAGGAAAAGGGGTGAGCTGGAGGGAAGTACAGAAGATGAGGTCACCAGCAAGACATGCTGACCTAAGCTGTCACTTCAGCAAAATGTCTCAATTAATTTTAATTATTAAAATAAAATCAGGACACACAAAGCAAGTTCCTTAATCACCGCAGACTTTAACCTTGATATATCTAAGACTCCAGGACAATATCTACTGAAGCAAGGCATACTGGAATTTGCTCTTGGCCCACACTCTTGCACAGTGATAAGCTGCAATGCAGTGTGGTGGGCAAAAACTTCCTGTCATTCATTTACTTTGGCCTCAGATATTAAAATAATAGTTCTTCAATCCTTAGTTAAGATAAAAAAATGTATTTCCATTTTTTAATACTAGAGGTAGAAAATACATTGTGTAAGTGGGAATAGCCAATTTGACTGTGAACAAGCGTATCTGCATAAGACAGTGCAGACTCTGCTTGAAGAGGAGTTTGATATTTAATTTTGAGTTCCCTAAAAGGTGTTCTTTTAAAGAGCATAGCAATTGCAAGACAGTCCAGACATGAATACAGGTCCTGAGAGACCCGAATACTGCACATGCTCTGCTTGGAACACAGAACAGATACCCTCACCAACCTTTATATGAAAACTGTTTATTGAGCAAAGTTTGCTTAATTAGAAGAAAAACTCACCCTGTTTTTTTCTCAGCTGATTACACTACCAAAAACTCCTAAGTTGATTTTATTAAGTAATTCTGCTTGAACTTCCAGTGCTTCAAATATCATCTGCCTTTGATAGGGAGCAAATCCCAGTTTCACTTTAACCTCTAATGATTAACTTAAGATTCAAACCTGCACTAATAATAATAATAATAATAATAATAATAATAATAATAATAATAATAAAACCCCTATTTCTTTCCACCTTTAAGAAGGCAAAATAGTTTTCTTAATTCTTGCAGGGTTTGTTCATATAAGTTACCTCATAAGGAAGAACTGCAGACAAGTAATTTTCCTCTATGGTTTATTCTACCATGGAACATATATCACCCATGCAAAATGAGAAACATGGGAGAAGAAACATGGACATAGAGGAACTGAGACAGAGCAAGTGAAGGCAAACTCCCTGTTACACAGGCTCTCCATGAAGTAGTTTTCTGTTACAACTGTCAAGGGATTACACTATTTGTTCACCAACAGTCTCTACTGCACCTGTTTGCTTTTCACACTTGCAAGTATTTGCTGGTTGCTAATTTTACATATTTTTAGAGATTACTTTTCTTTATGTCCAAAGCAAAGAGTACTTCCATTGCTTTAGGGAGAAAGAAAAGGGGAGACGAAATCACTTCCTATATCCAAAATAACTACTTATATGCATTGACATGAATGCAGAATCAAGCAGAAAACAGTTCAGCAAAGGGAAGTAAAACAGTGCTATGCAATAGGTCATGTAGGATGGATCCTCGCAGAAAGAATAAGACTGTTTCGCTGTCTTCATTAGGAGATATAGTATGTTACTTGAGCATTTAACATTCTTAGCATGAATTTTATTTACAGGGAATATAGTACAATGCTCTTCTTCATTTAAGAATTAAAAACACATTTGAGAATAATTTATCTCTAAAGTGTGATTACCAACAACTTAAAGTTTAATTTTATTAGTTTACCTTAAACTAAGTATAAATTTTATAAAAAATATTTAAAATAATTCTAGCTACTATATGTACTTTTTACTAAGAAAAATGAAAAGGTGTGTATTGTTTTGGTAATAAAAAAATCTAAAAATCTAAATAGCCTTCTGTAAGTTAATGACTTCATAAGCATAAAATAGTTGCAGACAGTGGTTATTAAAATCTTGCTTACTGGTAACAGACTTGCTCAGACTCAATAATTAGAAGATAACAACTGCACCAAAGCAGTTCAATTCTTAACACAGGACTGCAGCAGAGTCTGGCAAATTCAGCAACATCACTGAGAACATTGCCAGGGAAGGCTAGGAAAACTTGGGAATCAATCTCCTCCTGCATGGAGAGCTAGGGGTTCAACTTAGTACTCCATTTTTCGCTACTAGTAAAAGTAGGTTTGGAACTGCTTTCTAAAGAATTCCTCTCTGTTCCTCTCCTTATAAACAAAGAAACATACACCCAAAACCTCAAAGCAAAACAAACAAAAATCTCTCTGAAAGGAAATTTCTCAACAGAAAGAGAGCTTGGAATAGACTGGCTTTTTCCTTTAGTGATATGCAGGTATCTGCAACTGGTAATTTGTGAGGTAAACTCATTTCCAAAGATGCCATAGAAAGAAGAAAAGAAGAATATACACACACGCACACACGCACACACATATTAACTTCAAAATGAAATACAGCAGTATAAAATAGTTAGGAATTATCTTTTATTACAGAATGCAGACACTGCTACTAACAGTTTAGAAAAACATAAACACAGGAGAATATCAAACATACCAGAAAGACATAAAATATGAAAACCAACACAGCGGGTGGTCCTGCTCTACTGTCTTCCTTATCTTAGGAAAATGTTCAAGGGGCATCAACAGACAGCTCAGCACTTAACATGAGTTTGAGCTTCACAGAATCTCCCCATGGAGACAGACCTTGCTGCATGTTCATATACTATCAGCAGATCCCAACAGGAACTTTGCGATCTTTACTGCACTGTGGGGAACCACTAAATTCTTTTAGTATATTCCATATTCTATTCCATATTGTTTCGGTCACTTCTAGGGGAAAAAAAAAAGGCTACCCTTTAGAACTTGGTTTTGTGCTGTGAATATTTGCCACAATCACTGCACACATCAGTCTCCATCGCACAAAGCTTCCACCAGCCTGTATGTTCTTAAGTGAAAGCACTAGAGAAAATGATTTTGGAGGTAAGCGGGTGAGTAATTAGATGGCACTATGACAAGCTACTCCCCAGTGTGAGGAAAAGGAGGAAGTCAACTCTGACCCTCTCCCATTGGGCTGTGCTGGAGCTGCATCCAGCTGCCAAGCAGGACCGTCCCTACACAGCTGGCTACCTGCCTTGCTCGGGGGCAGCCTGGCTCCCAGGACAATGCATGGGCACTTCCGCCACAGATTTCCCACATGGGAAATGACCTTTAGTGTTTATTTTGTGTGGAAGTGTTTGGGCCCCCATCTCTTGAAATCTAGGGACAATTTTGTGGTTCAGCGGATAAAAGTCAGTGTCTGAACTCAAAGGAGGGTCAAAGAATGTGATAAGGCTTGAATAACCAGCAAAGACTTCAGACATGCTCCTACAGATCTGCAAGGCCAGCTGTGCATATGGGATGCCAGCAAGTGGAAACTGGAATAAATTAGACACTCCATACCCAAAATCTGTATTAAACCTTTTGAGATATTGTAAAACTTCATACTTAATAACCTGAATTAAAAATATTAGGAAATTAATATTCTAAGAAAGAGAAAAAGGCTTTATGTGTTAAGGCATCAATTTAAGTTTTAAAACATTGTAAGCAGGCTGGAGTTGGAAGAAAGGTAACAATTTCTTTCTGGAAAAGTAAGTTTAGTTACTCTTTGCTGAGATGACCAACATGAGAGATTTGTATCTTACACATACAAATCTCCTTGTAAAAATATTTTTTCTAAGAAGTAAAAGGGAAACAGTCCCCATGACACTTCCTATAATATATTTTTCCAGAATGTTATTGGTGTAATTCATGTGCTTTGCAAAATCACTTCCTACGTATGTGGAAATGTGATTTATCTTGTTTCTCAGAATCAAGACTATTGTGTAAGACTCACTTATGCAGGAATTTCACAGATAAAACCTCTTGCTACTATTATTCAAAAAAAGAAAAAAAAGAATGATCTTGGAATGTTCAACTTTAATCTGGCAGTGTCATAGAGACACCTGGGAGTTGAGGACAATAAGAATATATAGAAATTCTTTATATAGCACATAAGAAGTAGTTTAGAATGAATGTGTTTCCTTTCAAGAAGAAAAAGTCCTGGGGTCACTATGGACAAGCATGCAACATGTATATTTAAGACATCTTGCGTCCTAATCAAACAATAATGAAGGAGTGGAATAAGAGAGAGAGAGGAAGAACACAGTCCATCACACTTACCTTCTCCCAGGTTTCAGTGTGTAAGATGTAATTTCCTTCTGAACACCAGCTGCAGACGACTTGTTACTGATTTAAATGATCACTTGTGTCCCATGATCACTGAACAGCTAAGAAATGCTAAAGTTTTGTGCAATCTGGCCACTCATTCTGCAGAATCAGATAGTTCTCTATCCACCTAAGATTTCGCCCACGTATCATAAATCCACCCCTGCTATTTATTAAGCTCTCCTATGCCACTTACTGCATTATAGATTCTTCTGGGTGTCTCTTAAAGATGAAGTAAACCTTGGTATTTAGAAACTGGGAAACTGAGGCAGAGATTCAGCGACTTCTCAAAATGACCCTTACCTCAGCCCAGACTTTTGTCACGATTCCCAGCTGTATTCTCAGCTCCTTTCTTTCACTACCTTCTTTCAGTAGCAGTATAAAAAGCAGTATGTGCTTTCTGTGAAAAACAGTTCTGCGAAACTAACCTTAATAAAAGCTTGACATTTTGGAAGAACGCAGAAGAGAACTCTAAAGCTTTTTAATTAAAACCAGCACATACAGAATCACGGAAACTATGCTGAAAGGAAGCCTTCTGCAGTGGTTGCCAGCCCTGAATTTGCCAGGAATGTATCATACATAACCCTCTATTTTGCTCTACTATAAACTGTCTCAGTCCAAAGTTCCAAACAAATTAAATATTAAATCAGAAGGTAACTTATTGGCTTCTCTATCTACATATCTACCCTATATCTCTACTTATATTTGAGTTTTACAAAAGAAAATAATTACACAGGCAAGGAAAATATAATAAAAACCTCCAAACTTTTATGAAATCTATGTGACAGTAAAGAAGGAGCTTACCCCCCCAAATTACACTGCTATCACTTCCTCTCCCTGCCATGACGTCTGGAATCTTTCTTTCTTCCAGAAATACCTTGTGGAATTTGACAGCTGTTTAAAGACTACAATGCAAAGTCTAATCTAAAGGCCCAACAGCCTAATTCACACAAGGTCGCACCGAATCTCAGTGCAGTGGGAAATTTGTGAACTTGTATTGAAGCATCCCACAGGCAGCCAATGCTTGGCTTCTGCAGGAACAGACAGAGACCTGCACAGATGGCAGCTTTCTGCTCAGCAGCTAGCTTGGATCTTTTTGGTTGCTTAAATATTGGTGTATTTCAATTGCTTAAGTACTGGTATAATTCAGCATTTGAGATGCCCAGTGGCGCCAGTCAAGAAGGTTGTTTCCAAAGACCCATGTGGTTGGGCTCCACGGCTCTCACTTTCAGCAAGCATCATTAAGAAGCTGAATTGTGCACTCTGGTTGGGGATCAGCTCCACAGGCAGAAACCTCATGTAAAGAGGAGGGGGGGACTCTGAGGGGACACACAGGCAAGGCAGATGGCAGTGCAAAGTCAATGGAGTCCATGCATTCAGTGAGGAGTGGTGCAGACACTTCCATTTGGGTGTCTGTACAGTTCTCCACTGACTCCATTGGCTAGCTCTTCACTGACCACAGTGGGAGCAATATCTAAAAGCCATAGCTACGTTGTTTCTACACACAGTGGTTTCCAGGCTAGGTTTATTAGCCCCATATTAACCTATATTACTGGAAAAACATGCTCTACTTTTTGATTAATTGAGCATCCTAAGTCTGCAAGCTACCCTGCCTGATCTCTCTGATGTTTCAGATATAATACAGATGGCACTGTATCATGATTCCACTCTCTGCTAATATTCTGGACTGTGCAGACACTTAAAAAATTACAGTAGCAAAACTGGGAAGTGATCACAAAACTATGACTATTTTCTATATATCCTGTCTTTCAGTGAGGACACTGAATGTGTTTAAGCAGAAATTTGATAGAGCCGCTATACCTAATGTTGTTCACAGCTTATACAGCTACTGTGTGCTGTTGTTTTCAAATGATGATGTGACCTCTTCAGCAACCAAATCGTGAGTTGCAGATTTTGTGACCTTCCTCTAAATACACAGGTAGGAAGACTGAAATAATCCACCAAATTAGGAAGGGTTTTAGTACCGTTCTCTATGAACACTACTTCTTAATATTCAAGTTGCTAGGTGCACTTTCATAAAATTAGAAAGGGTATATCAATGAACCATGAAAATAAAACAACAGTAATAACTGCAATTATGTTTTCTTAGTTCTCCCTTTGGAAAAGGCTAAAAGGATTCTCACGGTCAAGAGTCTCCTGGAGTCCTTTGGCAAATATAAAGATCTTCATATTGCTTCTGGATTAGGTCATTGAAGATCTTAGTTAAATATGTAGATCTCTGGTACAATCTGTCTGTGCTGTAGTCTGCTGGCTCTAAGAAGAAAAGACGGTACTTTTGCCTTTCTGCCATTTGTTCATCTAGTCTGCCTGTGGACTCCTTGAAGACAAAGAACTAACTCTTATCAGGTGGTTGCACATAACCTTAAACAATTGGGCTTTGATTTTTATCTGTGCCTTGAGTATAACATAATACAATCAATAAATAGGATTTTACAGTAGTCTTTGTTACTGCAGCTCCTTTTGAAAATGAAAACATGCCTTCTGTAGACAAAAAAAATCCATCTTTGGAGCACTTGGCAATTATACTAAACATGTTTTCCAGTTTTAACAAAAGGAATACTGTTTATATCCAGTTTTTGAAAGCAGCAGCTTTAGTTTTCTTTGAAATTGTTTTCTGCAATATTCTTATCAGCTTAGTGCCAAATGCAGTATATAATATCAAAGGTAATCAGCTGAAGCAACCCCTGCTGTCTTTATACAGAAATATTTTGCAATTTTTCACTGTTTTGATTTTTGGATGAATAACTTCTTATTCCTTTTATCCTCTGAGGTACTTTGAACACTATGAAAACATATAAAAAACTTGGCTTGACAAAGTTGCTTTATGCTTTTCTTTTAAAGAAGGAGAAATATTGGAGAACAAATCCATAGTTCAGCAGTCATCTTGATGCTCAGAAACGAACATATGTCACATTTCAAAGAGCTTATTTTTATTTCTTTCTTATAAGCAAGAAATTGTTTACTCCTTGTTGCAAAGGTGGAAATAACAGGGCCTAGTTTCCTATGAAGTTGTGTCTTGGATTCACTGAATGTTTAATAAGATGCAAAGTCTCAGGGATGCTTTTCCTGTGGCTCGATTATTTATAACCAGATGCTCCTGTGTGGATCCTCTGGTACTGAATAAGAGGTAAGTTTATTTTGGAGCCATTCTCAGAGCAGGGCCTGACAGATTCCTTTTTTTCCTCCATAGCCTGCGTAATCTGTAGTATTTCTGAGAATACTAGGTCACACTCAAATCTGGTTGAAACTGGCTTACAGATGGCAGTAGAGAATGGCCAGAAATTCCTACTTGTACATGTGCATAAACCTCACTGTTTGGTTTCCACTAAATGTGGAAGAATTAGCCGATGTTCTGGCAGCAGTTTTGGTCAATGTGGCTGAGACATTAGTCAAAGGAGCTTAAGAAGCAGCATCCAACTCAATTTCCAAAGCCTGGCTCAGCCTGATGATCAGGTCCATCCCATTTAGCAGCAGAAATCAGCTGAAGTCCCAGAGCTTGGTACATTCTCTTGCCTCCAGATTTACAGTAAATTGCCTTAGTGGTGCCGGCACTGTGCCCTCCTGACTTTTTTTCTCAAACTTTTAACTTTTAACTTTTCACTTATTGAGTTCCATTTTTCTCCCATTAAGAAAAGTGACATGTGGGTCTACATAAAATGCCCAAGTGCAAGCAGTCATATGTGAGGACAGAAATGGTGCAATGAGAATATGGCCTACTACTGCCTTTGAAGCAACTACCAGTTTCTTCCTTTTCTCTGGAGAAAAAAACAGCCCCTCTGCTCAGATTGCCAGAAAGGAGGTACTGTAATGGAAAGTCTGGCTTGCTTTGCTGACTACCACACAGTTTAACTAGTATGGTTAGTGGCAAAGTACAGAAATTAGACCCATTCTAGCTATACTGTGGTAAAAGTGGATACATTTACAGTCAGCACAGAGTGGTCCTTTGCATTGTTTTATTGCGTGATTAAAATGATACACTTTCATATAGTAAAATAAGTTGACTTTTACTTTAGTAATTGCCTCCTCTCTTCCTTCTGCTTCCTCAATGTCTAGCTGTTTTGGTATCCCTGCAACAGAGCAAAAATGTTCAAAACACGCTTGTTCTGTTTTTATGAGGTAATCACCATCAAATAAAGTAGCCAAAGGCTACAAAAACTATCAGAACACATGAAGCCTTACGCCAAGGAACAAAGATTTTTGCTATTATCTGTAAAAAAGACAGTCTGTCTGCCTATGACTTTGCCAACTTATTTTGTAAAAGGTTGCAAGTATGTGCTGGCCCAACCTAATTTTGCTCTTTGCATGTGTTTTTGGTGTCTTCACATTGGCCACTGTCCCGAATAGGTAAAAAACAAAATCCAGGCTGATACCATCAATTAAGACTATGCTTAGCAGATGTGAAACTGTGAAAAAGAGGTCCTTAACTACAGGATCCCATATTACCTCTCCTGTGACTTAAGTACAAACTTATTGACCATATAGTAGGAAACAATCAACTCTCTATCTTCAAACAGTTCCCAAGCTGTTGATATCAAGAATTCTAAGACAAGGAGTAACTAGCAAACTTAAAAATGCTTAAATGGTAAAACCCTTTCATTAGTAGGTAGCATACACTCTTTCAATGTTTGTTTGATGCATATAAATAATATTGGGAAACCAGGAGTCCTTGAGACAGCTGTTTACACTGTCAGAAAAACTTTGCTGAGTGGATGATATCTGTGCAAATGCTGTAATCCAAGCAGAATAGTTTTAGACTAAGATCATTTAAACAAATGATGAGAGGTGAAGGCCAAGGAGCCTGATGCTGTGGATTTTGAAAACACTCTCTTTACTTCTTGGATGTATGATAAATAGCTGTATGAAACAATCTCTGTTTTATAAGATTAAATTTGTCTGCATATGTCACTGTCAGCCCTACTGACCTGCCCAAGACTGGTGTTCAGAATGGAGAATCAGGCATTAGCCATGCTGCTCAAAGGACATCAGCTGGAGGAGTCACCTTCATATGGCACTTTCACAGTCTTTTGTGCTTTTCATAATAACACTGAAAACAGTCAGGACCCATTACTAGGTACTAGGATCTCTCTATATGTAGCCTTTTATTACCTATAGCAAGTTTTTGCTAAAAAAAAAAAAAAAAAATTTAGTCTTTTCCCCAAAATGCGTATCCTTATTAGACATAAGAGAAGGGAATTATTTCTTACAGGTAAATTGGGCACAAAACTGGATAATATTTCCCTTAAAATAGTGGGTCCTCTGCTTTTCCTGTTCCTGGCATTAGAGAATTAGGAGATACTAAATTTCAACATATTACAAGGTACAAAAAGATCTCATTTTGAAAACTAGAGTATGATTACTTATAACTTTCCCTTTTTTAAATAGCCAGAAAATATAGGAAAAAAAATAGTGGTAATACACTCTATGTCATCGCTGAACAGGATTTCCATCATAGAAATGGATTGCTTTCAGTCTACTGTGGGATGTTATAACAATATAAAGACACAATATAAAGGTTTTATTACTAGACTTTACTGCTCCTGCATAAGCCAGTCCTCAGAAAGTGTAACCTTTGCATGCCATTCTGTCATGAGCTATCAGCAAATATGCATTATCATGTGGCCTTGAGTTATAGAATATTTCAACACGCTAACAAGAAATACTTAGTAATTTGAAGAGAAAAAGCATTCTCTCCAGAAAAATGGCAGCCAGTATAACTGCACCGAATAAATTGGTATGCAAGTGGCAGCTTGCATTGTCAAGTGGTAGGTGAATTAAATTAAACACAAGATGCTGCAAGGGTAGATCATACAGGTCTCTTCTGGTGGTGTTGCTATTCTGTTTGTATCTTCTGGCAAGCAGGAAAACCGGCCTTTCCTGGACTTCCCCTCCGGATTTCCCTCCCCTCCTGAGCCCAGAGATCCTTCCTGGAGGGGCAGCTGCTGAGTGACGGATGGTGAGCTGAGAAACACCAAGCCAGGCCTTAGACACTGCTAGACTGTTAAACCTGACACACTAGACCTATTTCCCAAATCTTCCTTAAGACAATGGTAGAATAAGGGTAGAATCCACATTGAACCATTGAAGAAAAAGTTCTATTTAATCCCAGCAATAACTCGAGGCTGAGGGATTTCAGTATAGACAAAATTTTGGAAAACCTGCCAGAATCCATTAAGTCTCTGCACACTGAAGACCATAAGCCATATATCTGGTAAGTATTCACAGGTGCAGCAAAAGACCAGATCCCTATCAGAAGAGTGAGCCCTCTGCCAAATGTCAAGTCTCTGCATGAAAACACTAACAGTGATGATGTTGTATTTGAGATGAGCTAAGGACTTAAACCTAAAGTAATTTTAAATTTAAATTTGAATCTACTTTTAGACCTTAGGATCTGAAGAACTAAAACAAGACAAAATTGGTAGAGAGAGATGATTGGAACAAAGAACAGCAATAGAGTAACAGAGTAAACAAGCTAGCTTTTACGCTTTTCAAATAAGCAAATTTTGGAAGACTATTTAAATGTATTTAAATGACTGTATTATAGTGCTTACAGCAGCACAATATGATCTGTTTCAAAACTTCCATGTATAGACATTTCAATTTTACCTAAGGCACTTAAAATATTTACTTTTTCTTTTTTAACTCTTCTGCCTGTAAAGACCAAAGCCTTAATCAGTACAAGTCTAAATGTAAAAAGACCAACATTAAAGGAAGTTAAAAGACTTACCCATTTAACATCCTAGAAAATGAGGCCATTCCCTTTCAGATCCCACTCTGTGGGCCTAAAAGACCTTCAAATATAAATGCATAAAAATAACTATATAGGGTCAGCCTTGATCTCCACCCAGTTCTAAATCCCATCTTTGGCAATAATCAAGCCCAGATGTCTCACAAAAAACACTTAAATGGTAGACATGGGATCACATCCTTCTTATGAAGTCTTGAAGTTCTATTAAATGAAGACTTTCTTAAGCCATTTTATACCCTCTTCCTCTTTTTTTCTTTTCTAAATGGTCTTTCCAGCTTACAGCATTTTCCTGTATTTTTTAGAAGGCTAAAGAATGATTCAAAAAGGAAAAAAAAAAGGAAGAAAGATGAAGTGAGATGTTAAAAATGGCAGCTGCCGGAGAACCGCAAAAAATTGCAGGATTGAAAGAGATTCCTTAATTGGAGGCTATGTCATGTAGGTGAGTCACCAGGACTGGACAGAAAATCAGACAATGAGGAAAGTGGGCTTTGAAAACTTGAGAATCTCTATAGCAGAAGTCAAACAAATCTGCTTGTCTAGGTGTCTAATAAAGGCAAATGATCTCACATAAACTTCATATCCACTGGTATGCCAAGTACAGATCTTGTCCTATGCATATATGTTTACATATATATGAAGACATATCAGCACATTCATCGTTAAAAATGCATTCTGCATTCATACACTGAACATTTAAGAGAAACACAACTTCGGCTCATCAGAAAACCACACCCAAATAGACAGTTCCTCAACTGAGAATAAAAGATAAAGGTCTTATTTAGGATGAAGTGATAATTACCTGTACAAAGAAGCCTCTAAAAGTCTTTTGGGGAATTTAAGAGTTGTCTTTAGATTTTTTATTTTAAATTCATATTCTAGAGATTGAGTTTGACAATGAGAAGAACTGGCAGTCAGGCTAATAACCTGACCAACATTAATAAGTGATGTGATAAAGGGAAAACTGTTGAAAAAATGTTACAGAAATCTTCATATATCACAGAGTATCAGATGACTTAGAACTGTATTTGCAACCCTGTATTTCTTACCATCCTACATTGATGATATGTTATTTTAAAAGTTGGCTACAGCTGATGAAAGGAAAGACAGAAAACTTTACATTCTCAACAAAATGTTTTCTCATACATTTTGGACAAAATCCTTAGCCTGAATAGTTTAGGATATTATTAGTATTTTCAAGAATGATATAAGAAATTTACTTAAAAGTACTCCCTACTTAAAAGAAAATGTAACTTGGTAAATAACAAGTACATGAGATACATTAGGGGTATATATATTATGAGAATGAAGTTGACTTCTTTTAACACTTTTCATAAAACATGTACTTTGCTATATAAGCTATACCTAACACTATAAGTACTCTTTTGCCAGGTACTTATTCTAAAACACAGAAAGAGATGCATACCCTATTTTTCCATACTTTGAAAGACCATTATGCCAAATAATTATTGTGCTTCCCTGTGCCTCAGCTTAATAAAAAGCACTCATACAAATTTTATGAGAATTCAAACAATGTTTTGATTCCTTTGAATAATGCACGTCCTGAAACTCAAACGAAGTAGTGATGCATTTTTAATTGCACAATTCAAATTATTTTTCATGGTTCTAAAAGGATTAGTTCTAAAACTGCTTGTCTACTGAAGAAAAATTTCAGCTGAACAGTTATATGATACCATAATTTTGCAGACAATGACTTCTTTGTCATATTGTCCTGTTTCTTGTCCTCCTTTGTATGTTTACTGAATACAGTGGCGTTTTTGAAATTACTGACCGAAAAAAGTTACCCTTCTCTTTAGGAAACTTCAAAGTGTTTCCTTTAAAAAATTTTCAGCAAAAAATCCTGTTATACATAAACAAAATTTAGCTCCAGTACACACAATGCAACATTTGTGCTGTTTGAAATTAAGAGCATACTCTGTATTTTGTGCCTGAAGTCTATTTATAACACATATCCACTGAAAAAGAAGGAAAAATCCTACTAGATATATTATTAGGAGTTCTTTTTCTAATTCAACTATACTGATGGACAGAAACTCAGATGTGTAGAATTGGGTAAGATTCATAAAGAATTACTTCAGTTATCAAGTTTCAGTGGTATATATGTTCTTTTATGGAAAACTCTATTTGCATGAAAATGTTAGCAGGCAAGTGTCTCATCAAATAGTCTAGAAAAGTCAGATTTTTCATGACCAAACTTCTCACTTCTTCAAGTTCAACTTTAGAATCAACTTTGAGACTTCTTGATCACATAGAAAGATGTCCAGAAACTCGTAATACAAAATGTGTTCAGAGTCAGTCCAGTGATTTTTAATAAAAAAGCAAATGGTTTCAGAGAGGTCTGTCTTATTTTACAAAAGGTAGATAAGGAACCTCATCAGCAAATGATGGCACTGACAACAGCCCTCAGCACAACGGGACTGCTTTTTGTTCATACTTCTGGCTGTAGACCCGATGCCCGGAGCTTCTGTAACCTGCAGTTCAAACTAGGACTTGGAGAACTCTTCCCTGTGCTATGCATCACAGTCAACACCATGCAAGACTAACCATTGAGGGAAACAGATACTGAATTTACTACTGAATAAACGGGCCTCTAGCTTGCCTTGCCATGCTTCCTTTACATTGAAAAAGTGGGTGACTTGGGTGCATGTCCTCCCACTATATTCCTCAACACAGACATATCCCTTCTGAATGTTCAGTGATCATTTAACCCAGGCTCTTGCAGACATCAGGGCACATGTTTCCTTTCCGAAGCAATACATGGCGGCATTTCAAGAACATACTTTGGACATTTCCTGATATAGTTGTTTTTATTTTGATGGTAAAACTTTGCATACTCTTAAATCAGTTCTCCACTACTTCAAGTTATGTCTCTCAAAACCTCTCCTATATGTATAATTAGTTTCCTTAAATGTACTGGTTAGTCTTACAGAAGACATCTTACTGACAAATGCAGACAAAATTATGTAAAAAAATCAATCACAGTTTTGTAGTTTCTATCTATATTTCTATCTTATAGCTCTTTAGGTATTAATGTCTCCAGAACAGAGAGACATACTGTTTATTCTGCATTAATAAAGTATTAACATAATAAAAGAGTGACCAACTCTTACTTAAGCATCTGAGCAATGCCAAAATATAAAAGGAATAAAAATCAGTAAGCATGAAGACTCTAGGAAATGCTGTTCCTGTTTGTAAGAAACAGCTTTATGAACATTGGTAGTTGTGAAATAGTTTCCAGTGGTTCTCTGCTGTTACCTTTTTTAAGCATCTAATAATGTGATTAAGCTAATGGTGGACAATAGTCCTTGATGCAGGCATTAATAGGCAGTCTTTCCCTCCTCCTCTGCCCCTTATTAGTAGAAAACAAACCAAAAAAAAGACTTGTAGAAATTTCTTGGAGCTTTTTGGCTCTCTGTTTTATTTACTGAAATTGAACAAAAGGTTCAAAAGTTGGTAGCTGGTTTCAAGCTGACAAAGAGACACAGCAGGATTTCCTTAGGAAGTGAGGCTAATCACATTGTTTAAAAATATCCAAAATGAATTATGTCTTATTTTCAATTTCCATTATACATATATATATAATGCTTACTGAACTGAGACTATATCACCTTCTACATTTTTCTTTTTTTTTTTTTTTAATTTTATGCTCTTTTATATAACTAGATTCAATTTCCCTTCAAAGTCACTTTGCCTCAGATTGTCAACTTGGCAATTTCCTTATTTGAACTAATCCTTTAAAATTATATTTAAGGCTATTCATATTTATTTTTTCCTATATAAATATTAAAACATTAAAATACAATTTCAATATATATTTCCACTGCTCATTTTAGTTTCACTATAAAAGTTTCACAGACACAATTTATTTTGGGCTAGAAGAGCTGACTTTCTTGCCATAAAATGCTAATATACAGTTCAATATATGCTGACTTAGAGTATTTTGAATACAAAATTAATTTTCAGGATAGAACTTAATCATAAGAATATTTAACAAAATATGGAAAAATTACTTCATGAGTATTTCTATCAATATTTGTGGTGTATCAAGTACTGCTCTTGTAAACTTTTGTTACAACCTTATTTATCTAGTGGACAGCATTGCCAAATGCATCAGATTGTTTTAATTAAATTAAATGAGTACAGTGGCACTTCCTTTTAGCCTACACTGTCATCAGCTAGCCAAAATATACACATTTAATATTGCCAGATTTCCATCTTAAATAATTTCCTCCAGCCTTGCAATTGTATTTGTATCATTCTTTGAATTTCCTTCAAAATTCTAAAATATTTCTATTTTTTTCCCAAAACTAAATTCTGCTTTACGTGTAAGATCTTATTAGCACAATAAGGATAAAAAAGTTAACTTTTTCATTAATGCTGCAATCTAAGTCTTAAATAATACCATTTTTTCACTGTTCTAGTTCTGGGATTGTGACTGTAGAGAATGGGTTTGCGACTATAACTTACCAAGAGTTCGGAAAGGTCTTTGGTTTGGAGTATGGGAGAAGAAACCAGGTTTCAAAGCATTCGTGATCACAATATCAAAAAAATCTTCAAAATCATGCCTAGGAAGTAAAGGAAATTAAATTAGCAAAGGTAATTAACTAGCTACTCTGACCCTTAAGACATAAGATCACATAAATAGCAAAGTGACTCAACATTTTTTTTATGGCATTTTTACTACTTTTTTTCCTGATAGTTCAGTGTCACTAGTCTTGTTCTTTTATTGAGGTTGTAAAACATAAGAAGACATTTGGATTGACGATCTACAACACTGTACCCTGAGAATCTCTCTCTCTGTTTTCTGCAAAAAGATGCCCTTTGGACCAGAGAAGTTTTCTTTAATCTCAGGATAACATATAACATGTGACATATTTTAATCTCCAGAGACAGCGTATGTATAGACAGATGGGAAAGTACCTAGAATAGAAAACATACTGATCAGTGAAAACGCACTGGAATTGAGTGGTTTATTCTGAAGGCAAATCCATCTCAAATTACTCTGCTCAGGCTTATAAGAAAGAATCTCCTAAATTAGGTTTCCTTTGTAGAGTAGGAATACAGGAGCACAAAGGAGTTACTTACAAAGGTAATGTTACTCACCTAAGGAGGTTAGACATAAAGCTCCCAAACAGACATCTCTGAGGAGTCTCAATCTGCTAGTTGGATCCTACCATTAAATTCATATTTTTCAAAGGCCATTAGGATCATGATGATATAGACTGATATCCAAAGTGTGGAAATCCTATTGACCTAAATGGTCTTCTAATCAAGGCTTATGACGGGGACTCAGGCTGTTTAAACTTTTTTATTTAAAAATAGAAATATATATGTAAGCCAGTAAATAAAAATAGGCAGCCCTGGGAGACATATATGTCACTTATCCTACCACTTCACTTATAACATCCTGCTCCAAACTATAGCAAGAAATAGCAAAAACAATGCCTAGTTACAAATTTCATAGGTTATTAAAACATAAAATCAGTCAAGTATGGCTTAAAGAGTGATTATTGTTTATTTTTGGAAAATATAGACATTCCACATATGTGAAGTATCTCATTTTGGTAGAAATGTTTAATTGCTTGTGTGACTTTAATGACTATAACAAATGAAAAACAATAGATACTCAGCATGGAACAACAAAGTTATGGATTGCGAGTATAAGATGATTAGAGGCACTAAAATGCTATCAATAGTTTAGAAAATTTACTCAAAAAAAAAAATAGCTAAATGTATCACTTTCAAATACTGCAAAGTTTTCACCCTAAAACAAATATTTGCACGAAGATTTCACTTCTCTGTTTTTTTACAAAATGCCCATTGATCCATCCTTAAGTTGAGTAAACAGATGTGCTGACGTGCTTCTTTATGCTTGGATGACAGATATCAATAGAGGCATGTTTTCATGTTAATATACCGTGCAAACAATGTTTCAATAGGTAAGTTTAACTTGAACTTTCAAAATAAACCCAACATCTTAGTAGCACAACAAAGACTTGTGGAAACAGTGATCAGTGCTTTGTGTACCAACGTCAAAAAGAATGAATGTGGTCTTTCAGAAACATTTGCTTAAACGGGAACACGAACTTTTCATTGACTTGTCGCTGAAGAGAAAGCACTTTGTGTGAAATGTTGCCTTTTTTGAGTCTGGCTAAATTTCTTATACAATGTTACTTATTTTATAAGAACATATAGTTAATGTTACATTACTCTCCAATATTATGCACAGCAAAATTGGTTACAGTTACTGCTTATGCTGGCATTGTGGTTTGTGGTTGCAGTAAGGGGCCAAAACAGACAGCAGGATATATCTCACAAAACTTTAGCCATCTAAAAATTGCATGTTCAAACTCACTTAATGAGTTACACTGAACATACAGCCAATGGAGAAACACATACAAGTCTTAGAGCGCAGTCTATCCCTTTTATTTCAGACACTATTTTAGGATGTGGAATGAATTGGCAAGACTGATCCCTAAATTTTTCTCCCCAGAACACTGAGGGAGTCAAAATTTTAATCTTGAATAAATTACTAATTTTTAAATAGCTAACATTCATGAAAAAGTGTAATGATGCTCAATTCTAATGACTATATGATATACACTTGCTTTTAGGTCTGCTCCTGCCAATACTAAGCCATTCAATTAACCTGACACACATTCTCACAGTAGGTAAGTCTGAATAGTTACACCATGATAATGTTGCCTGGGTGAATGAATTTGTACCTGCTTTAATATTTACAAGCCTTTATACACTGATTCCAGACAATGTGTGTATAGTCTGGCTTAGAAATAGCTGTCGTTTTAGTTCAAAACAAGATTTTCTCTGACACTTCTTAACTTACAAGAATGACTTTCAATTAAAGTAAACTTGGTTATATGAAAGCAACTGGAATACTTTGCTGCTTAAGGAGAAAATGATGTGTTTAGGAATGTATTACTCAGCAGGGATTTTGTGTGTCAAGTAACTTCTGTATCCAAAGAGGAACTTTTCCAGGAAAGTGTAAAAAAGTTAATAGTTCCAAGATAATGATATGAAGAGGTCAAAATTTCACACACATCTCTGCTCTTCATTCTTGGTTCTTTTTTCTTTATTCTTTATGTTTTTTCTTTATTCTTGGTATTCTTACAGGGTAACACCTGTAATATGTACAGTTCTGATGTAACACCTATAATAGGAGAAACAGTTCTAAAAATAACACATTGATTAATTGGAAACAAGTTAGGAAAGAGATAGAATAAAGGAGTATATAGAACTGATTTGTAAGGATTGATTCCAAGAGTAAAATTCAGTTAGCCTGGACAAATTAAAGTTAGGGAGCAGATGGTGGATGCCAACCAAGATTACATTTCAGTAGTGCAAAAAGCAGTAAGGGAATGCAGACTCGTATTAAATTATGCAGAAGATATGAAACAAACAGGAGCAATAAAATTTTTGAATTAGTTTCGTGAAGAAAACTACTTCAATAATGGCTTTTGGACAGTGCAGCACTCAATCTTCCAGAGGTCTTAGAGGCCACACTGCATGCATGAGTCACTGGAAAATATGGAAAATAAATGCTATATAATGTCCTGCACTAAAGAAAGAGACAAAATGGTTCACCCTCTTTCTGTGTCTTGAAAGGCAATGTTCTCTGCTACCTTTATCACTGACTTCCCATA
The DNA here is from genome assembly GCA_003342815.1 of Eudromia elegans. Classification (NCBI taxonomy): domain Eukaryota; kingdom Metazoa; phylum Chordata; class Aves; order Tinamiformes; family Tinamidae; genus Eudromia; species Eudromia elegans. Next base: position 5,725,541 of record PTEX01000033.1, read on the forward strand.
TGACCACTATGGATGCCTATAACCATCCAAAATTTATGTACAAAAGAAATCCAAAACAATTCTATGAGAATGATATGGTTTAATTCTCAACTTTCATTCATATACAGCTACACAGACCTAAAAGCAAACAAACAGTATTTCACAGACATATCAGTGCTCACTGATATGGGCTCACACTCATCAGAAGAACTTCCTTTTTGCAGGGAGATAGATTTTCATCTCAAATAAATGAATGTAAGGCAGTGAGAAGTGGCACAGCTGAAGTTCTGATTCCAGTTAGCCCAGAGAATACAAAGGAAGGTGATAGTGGCTAGATTGCTTTATAAAGGGCAGCTCTGTTTTTCACCTTGCCTGTAGTTTTCTTACGGTGACGCTGTATTCACTCTGCTGTTCCCTTGCAAATCCACAGACTGCCAAGGTTGGCTCATATTGCACTACTTTGTTTCTTTGATCCATTTAACGACTAAAGTCTGTCTGACCATGTCATCCACCTGGCTATCTGCATCACTGATTAATTCATCTCTAAGGGTGTCAGTAACGGGTCTGCTGCATTTCACTGAGTTTGACTTGACCTGTCATGTTCTTAAAATTACAGCTGAAAAATAGCTGTTGTCCTGAGCAGCTGCAAGTCTCAACCAATTACTAAGTGCAATGAACCACTTGTTTTATCTTTTCTTCTGTGATCTGTAAATGCACATTTCTCGTTCACAACCATCTCTTAGCAGGCGTGCTTAGAAGGAAGAGGTATTTATGAGCTTTTCTGTGCAGATTTACTGCAAGAAAATGAAATACCACTATTTATATTCATGCCTGGAGAAGCACAGACAGGAAGTGACTCTAATAGGATGGTGTAGCAAAAACCTATAATAACTTCGGGATTCAGATAATGGCCTGAAAGATACTCCTTGTCTTCTTCAAACCCATCATATTAAAGTATAAAATGCAGGACATAACTGTGCTGTGGGTCAGCTGTAGCTACCTGGCTTCCAGAGGATTACTTTGTCTCCAGTACCCTGTAGTACTCTAACCAGAGAGGAGCCCACCAGAAACCTCAGACCCAAATAAGTTGTTAAAGATAAGGAAAATGAAACCAACTTCCTTATAGTTATGGCTGATCTCAAATTCTTTATTTGCTGGCAGATATAATTTGAAATGGACACTGTACTTACCCAAGGATATGCTCACACAATAGTCTGCAATAGTCACTATGAGAACTGGTAATTAGTAGGAGGATCTTCCCGGCATTCTTCAGTTGTTTTAGCCATCTCTTTACAGACTCGGGACATCTTTGTAAATATTTTTCTGGGTCATTTTTCACTTCTGGGAAATATGTCCCACAATTTTCTAAAAAATTAAAACATAATTATGTATCATCCAGGCCTGTGATTTCACTCACAAACCATTTAATCCACACAACAATTATTCTTTTATGCGCAAATTCAAAGAACGCAAACTTCAAAAATTTTAGTGGGTTATAATGCTATGTAAAGAAAAACAATCAAAATAAAAAGAATAAACTATAGCAGTGACAGATTTCAAAATATATTCTCTTTTATTATGGAATTTTCATTGTAAGTTTATTTGATCTTCTTTCACTCATGAAAATGAGTAACATCTAAATTATAGGTTATGGTCTTGCACAAAAAATAATGACTTCCTGTTACCTTTGGACACTTAGTTTATGATTTTAAAACAAGTCTGGTGTTCTGAAAAGATCAGAACCTGAAATTCTCAAGAACATCTATTTAGTTTCTCCTGACATGTGGATTAGTGGTATCTGATCTATAATATTACTTCACATATTTTGGCAGTTTCTACAACTTACATTTTATCTATGAAAGGTCAATGAAACATCATGGCAATGTTTCAAAGGTATGCAGAGTACCAGGACCAGATGTAAAGCAAAGATTTCGAAATGCAACATCATTAATACTTTTCTTTTTTCTGTCGAGCACAGCAGTGACAAAAATTTCCAAATATACTTGGAATAAAACATTTAACTGTATAGTGTAAGTGTATAGCTGGCAGGAAAAATTACCAATTTGTTAATGTCATCAATGTGTAAAGACTCAGCTTGGTATAACCCAAAGATGCATTACCAAAATTACAAATTAATATTAAACTTAGCTTGTTTTATGATTCTATGGCCTAACACTACATATTTTATCTATGTTTAAATATTCCACAATCAAAAAGTCAAGCTAGTTAAAGGTCTAAGAAAAAATGTATTAATTGCAAAGAGAGAAATAATACTGAATTTTGACTCTCAGTCCTCATATGGAATAATGAATGTCAACAGAAGATTATTTTTCTTCCAGCATTTGTTCTATATGCAACTGTCTGTGGTCAACTTCGCTGAACGATTTAATAAATCCCAGACATTACTTAGCCTTCTGGTATGTGAGTAATGCTATTCTCTAGCTTGAAAAAATAAGATTTAAACCACTTGAACTTTAACAACGCAATGAAAGAGAGAACATGTATGTTTGAAGCAGTAGTACCAAAGACTGAAAAATGCTGGGTGTTAAACACAACACTGTTTTATAAAAGCTACACATTCAAATATCTAGAGACAGAATAAAAAAAAAAATCCCCACAAATGAAGTTTCTAATTTGCTGCTATCAACTAGACAGGAGACAAAATATTCTGCACTGCAACATGATAGAGATTTCTTTCCAAAAGCTGCAGAATGGACTATTATATATAAGGAAAGCTTCTCAAACAAATTAGCTTCTCAGCTTATGGCTAGGTAATTATTCTGGTTCTTCATATACAGTATTTAGGTCAGGAAGTGTTACAGCCTTTAGCAAGGGAATAAGAGCTTGTTCTATGGCCAGCATCATGGGTGCCACGATGTTTGTCTTGAGAGCTAGCCAAGACCAACGATTTTTTTTCATTAAACAAGGCACATTTACTAAAGAATGTTTCCTGTAGTGTTCCCTGATTCCTCCCCATCTTCTCTTTTTGTGGGAATGTTGTTTGAGATGAGCAACATGATTTTCAGTAGCAGAAAATGCAGTGTTTTTTTCAAGATTATCATTAGTCATTATACTTGATATGCAATGCTGATAGTTTTTCTTCCTCTTTCTTTCTTTGAAAAAATACACATCATTGCACATGAACAAACAGGGACACAAAACACTGGTTTGGCACCATTTTTTACAGTTTCAAACAATTACAAAAGAGGTTTGAGGTTGAAAGATTGAAAGACCTGTTTTATATGAACTTCTCTGTTGGATATTTCTTTCCTTATTCCACTCATCTTCAGTGGACCATTCTTTGATCCATAACCTTTTTATGAGTATATTTAAATAACATGATCCTCTTTCTTCACATTCTGTCAACTATCTTGTCTTTCAACTGCATCTGAAATAAAAGGGTCAACAACTCTGCGTTCAGCATATGAACTGAAAAAAAAAGAGACTTAGTTTTCTATCCAGACCCTTAAGCCTAATTGTTAATTGCAGAACAGCAATAAATCAATTCTTGACACTGAGATCTGAAGTTTGCCTCTGGGCCATTTGCTGTATCAGTCACAGAGACCTTGGAAGAGCCATCATTAAAGCATGCTGTACTGTAATTAGGCTGGCACGACTCACAAATGCAGAGTTTAAACTCAATTCTTTACATACTATTGCTTCTGGTGAAGAATGTCTGGTCAAATATATTATATACACATAGGGGTATATATTACCCCTTGTAAAGGGGTTTAATCTCTAAAGCTTTTTTTACTACAGTCCACATAAAATAAAAGCTGAAAATTTTGGTGGTTACTACAGGCTAAAAGACAGATTCAGGGAGAGAAGAGCCAGAAGAAGAGCCAGAGGAACCTCATATGCAAAAAGAGTTGTGAATTTTTTAACATGGATAAATATCACCATATTAAATTTTCACAAATTGAATGATTTGAAAGCAAGAAATGAATGCATTTGTTTCAAAGTTATCTGTTACTGCCATGCTTCATTTTATTTATTTCTAAAGCAGGAAAACTGTAAAAATAGTAACAACAATTTTTGAGCAAAGAATCTGTGAACAATCAGAAAAGAACAACTTTTCCTGGATCAAAAAAGGGAAGTTAACTCAACTGTCATACCTCTCTGTTCTTGAATAGCAGCTAAAGTAATTCTTTGCCTAAGTGGCAGTCTAGGGTAATAACCAATAATCAATGCCTCTATCCTGCAGCAGTTTCTTAAGAGCTCTTAAGAGTTCCTAAAACTACTCTTAAAAATAACCATTCATTAGAGAAGCTCAAAATCACTACATCAAAATGGGCAAGGTGACTGCCAGAATACAACTGACAGCTCACTACCTCCACACAATCTACAATAAAACCTATCCATTTTCTTCTCAGAGTTTTGATATTGCCATGTATTGGTACTGATGTGTACTAACGCATATGGACAAACCAACGATTACAGAACAACAATAAAAACCCAAACATCTCAACTCCCACTAAGCTATTGCTTTCAGATAAATGTATGCATGTAAAGCTCTTACACTAGCACACTCTGATTCTTCAGGGGTATGAAGATTTTCTCAAAATGTTATGTATGAAAACACAATCTGGGCTTGTAAGAGAAAGTTTAATTCTATAGCAAGCAGCAAGAAAACAAAACTTAGAAGAATTATGTACAACTCTGTGATCCCTTAAAAGTGTGTATGGAGCAAATGCAGTTCTTCAATTTCCATTCCTGCTTCTAAAAAAACTTCCAGTTCTTTAGAATCCTGAAATACAGTCTATGCTAAGAGATTGGCAACTAACCTCTGCAGGGTTTTCTAAACACTTTTCAGATACACTTTAAAAAATACTAATTGCCTTTGCAGTTCATTAAGTATCCTCCAGAAAATATATTTATATATAGTAGATGGAAATATAAGCAATTAAACCGAGGTGTCCTGAACTACCACATGTTAAAACCCTGTCTGAAATTGCTTGGGAGCCTCTTGTGAGATCTACTTCATGCTGCATTTTCAAAGCAATACCAAGTCCTCTCTATATATTATTGGAGTACTACTACAAATTACTTTAGTCTCTGCTTTTCTGTTTGTTTAATCTGACACAGTCAATTCATCAAGATGTTATTTGCATCTTCAGGTTTTCTTAATTGCTTGTAATATAGCTGTGATAGTGCAATAGGAATTACATACAACTGGAAATAGGTAATTCCCAGACAATGAGCAAGGAACGACTCGGAATGAATCTACTGCTGTGGGCAGGGGAGAGGTGCTGACAATAATCCAGTCCTTAATACAATTTCCTTTTGTTAATCCAGTAGCATAACTACTATCTAGCAATCAAGCATCCAATACTCACTAGTAGCTATGCATACTTATGTAAATATGCATATTTATTGGTATTCCAGTATAACACTTCTATTCAGGAAAAAAAAAGTAACTGTCGATTCCTCTGGCGGTCCCTTTGTCAGGGTCAGCCTACACTCCACTAGCTCCAGTCTCCCCTGGACTCCCTGCTAGCAAATCTGGACTGCAGGGACAATGCACTTGTCATCTCTTAGCCATTATTTGGATTTTAAAATAGACAAATGGCCAAGTATGTTTTCAGTAAGGTATGACTCCAGAACTAGAATACAAAAGCATACTGTATCTTCCATTGTTGTCACTGATCCTTAAAGGGCAGATACTTGATTGACTTAAAGGGAATTTATCAAGCATTTATATGATTAAGCTGAGCGGAGAGGTATCAGGCCAAATGAACCACTAAAAATCAGCCAAGAAAAATAAACTTTCAGCTGCCAATTTGTAGCTTGTATTTAGTGGCTTTACTAACTAAACATCCCTTACAATGGAATTTCTGTTTGTGAGTGTGATGTTTCTCTTTTAATCTCAAAGGTAATTTGATAATTTAGCTATCAAAATCCCTAGCCGGATTCCCTGGAACTCTGACCAAGAAGCTCTACCCCCTCCCCAGTATTTGTCTAAATGCAGGACTGTAGGTGCCAGTTACTTATTTAATAAGGAGAATAAGAGTTGAAATAAAGGCTTACTTAAATGGTGACATTGATAGCTATATTCATTATATATTCCTTTCAACTGTAGTATCATAGCGTTTCAGGTTTTTAGTATGAATAGAAACTTAACATTGATCATTTTTGGCTTCTTTGCTTGTCTAACTAGGCATATTCAGCAATTAACATAAGCATTTGTCAAAAACACAAGAGAAATACCCTGTTTCCAGAAGAACTTGCTAAAGAATTTACATTTGATCTAATGAAAGCAATTCACAGAGAAGAGGGTTGATGGTTAAAAAAACATTAGACAAATTCTCTATCACTTCCTTTCATTCAAGCTAAAATGAGTATCTGAGGAGAAGCAGAAGAGAAATGAGAGACAGAGGGAAGGAAATGGTAACATGAAACAAGATTAGAAAGTAGAGTGAAGTGTTAAATAGGAATGACTATGCAAAATATGGTTACTTTCTGAAGGCCTGGGTTCAGACAGATATCATGAACAGGGAATGCCAGGAAGAGATAAATCCTGTCATTTTTTCCCCCAGGAAATAAAGAGGTTTAAAAACAGAACAAAAGGATGAGAGTGCAAGGAGATAAGAAGATATGAAGGACATGAATGCCATAAGAGAAAGAAAGATCAGTGACAAAGAAAAATATTGTGTATTTTTGTGTTCTCTAAAATTGGCTCAGTTTGTTAGTTCAAACTATACGGTTTCTTAACAGATCAATAGGTTAAAGATCTTATCCTAGTTCAGACAGGAAGAATACTGGCTATTTTCACTTCATAGTTAACCAGGAGCAGATACGAAAAGAGGCTACTGGGTCTGGAGACAAGGGAGATTTGGTTTTTGGGTACCAAATCTTTCTTTCTCTCCTGAAAAAAAGAGAAGGAATTTTTCCAGGAGGACAAAAGGGGGAAAAAAAAAAAGAGTATGGTTGCATTGGCAAGTAGAGATAACAAATCAAAAACTTTCTTAGTAAGTTGCTCCCCATCTCAAAACTGGGAATGGCAGTACAATAAACCTCTGCTTGCTGAAGCAAAGGATTAGCTTGTGTACCTGGCTATGCAGGCGACTGCCAAAAAAGAAAAAAAAAAACCCAAAAAACTCTTCTCTTTGAGGCATAACTAGAATAGAATGAGGATAATAAAGGGAAAGAAAATGGCACAAAGCAGACAGTAGGGAGGAGCTAAGAAATATGATGAAAAATAGAGCAGTATAAAGAAGAATCAGATGTATTCTATTAATAAAACATATCTGTAGATAAAGAACAACATGTATCGATACATCAAATCAAACTGAACTAAAGACTTTTCCTCTAATGTTCTCAGCTAAGGATTATTACAACCACAAAATAAACCCTTTGTATGTGACACTTCAGTTTTGAACAAACTGCATACTACCAATGGGAGTACAGGATCCTTTGATCCTCCAGTTGCCTCTTTCACCTCTGTTAAAACTGATGTTTACAGCTTATGTAACGTTAATCCTTCCAATATTTTCAGCAACATCTGGACATGCACAAATGCATCTTATTTTCAAAAACGGCAGACTATTTTTAAGTAGTTGCAACTTGGCATTGTTTGATTGATTTCAAGGGGGTGACTGTAAGGTAGGAATTCATATCAGGCTAGGGAAAAATGACTACTTGGATTAATAGTAACTGCAGGGCTATCTAAATATTTAATAGACTATAACAAAATACTTCAACAGAACATACACAAAACATCATGTCTTAAATCATTTCATGGTTCACTTCCTCTTCTGCTCATTTTCAATTTACTGCAAGAATTAACATGCTTTTGTAACTAAAGATAGGCCTGAAACTACAACACACTTAGCAGTTCCCAAATTATTTGGAATCTCAACTACTAGAAATTCTTCCAAAGAAACCAATAGCAGCTGTTTTTATTTCTTGTCTGGTAATTAGTCAGGAACCACAACGTTCACTCCTACCCTCACATTTCTAAGGTAAGATTCTAGTGGAAAAGACTGTCAAAACCAGCATATAACGTTTAGCTACATTTAAGTGGACATCGCAATAACCAGGTGGTGTCAGATTAGATGCTATTGTTGCTCTGTCCTCTTTCAGCTGAAAACTGCCCCGTTATCTGCAGCTCACAGCAGACAAAGAACACCTATGATAGATGGCACACAGCCTCAAGGTTGGAAGATGCAGGACTGGCTATATCCAGTCAGCTTCAAGACTGTTGTTTTTTTTTTTTTTTATCTTTGAAACAAATCCTTGGCCACTTTTCTCCATAATCTACCCACTCTGACGCTCTTTTCCTATCAAAGAAGCTCCCAATCCCATTTCTCTGGTCCATTATCTTCATTGCTTCCTAACCCTGTCTCCTCAACTCCCAAGTCCCACTGCAGTGGGCAGATGCAGTGGCCACTATAGTTGCCACAGAGTGACCTGACTGACTGAAGAAGTGTCAAGGCTCCTAGCAGGGCAGTTACACAATGAGACTTTTTTTTCCTGCTTCTAGAGTTATTCTTGCTTCTGCTTGAAGCCTACAGCTACTGGCAGAGAAAACAGGCATTCTTCTCTTCTGGCAGGTTGTATTAGAGTACTTTGTTGGTCTACAGCTACTACTCCTACTGCCAGATTTAGCTACTTCCCACAATACTGGGTAAAAATCCCAAGGTGCAATAACTCAGAGGAACTCAAGGGAAACTCTTCACAGCTCTGAAAGGAAGAGATACTTTGAGGCACTTGTTACAGTAAGAATGGAAACACAGTTCTCTAAAATATTTTTATTGGAAGCAATAGTGCCATAGAGTCATTATATCTGTGTGCGTACATATATACTCACATGCACACACATGTTTATGTGCACATAACATAACACATTCCTTATACAAACATTTTATAAGGAAAATATACACCTTCTTAAAAGCAAGGAAATCTTTCTGCTGTTTCTGAAGGACTTTCGCATCAATAATAACGAATGCTTACAGCCTCTAGATCTACAAATACAAGCTGTCCAGGGGTTCACATACGGACTGAGTGCTGTATGTAAACTCATTTTTTGTTTGTTACCTAAAGTATTTGAATATATATCATATTCAAAGTTCAGCAACAACACAATGGGCAGCAGGAGACTGGAATCAACAGGCACTAAAAGAATGTCACAGGGGGAAGAAATAAAAAGATGAAAAAGAGGCATTTGTAATCATATAAGAAAAGTAAATACAAGACAACACAGAAGAGTCTGACAATAGGGAAGATTAGCAACATGCTGCTCACCTTTCATTTCTGTGACGAACCTGAAAATTAGAAAATTCAAATTATGAGCCTGGCATGTTTTCTGTAATCTCAAGATTTGTCTAACTTACAAGTACAGCTTAATAATATTAACTTCTACATGGTGATGTACCCTATTTTTCTGTTAAGCATATTATTTTTTGTTAAATATAATGAAAGCCTAACTCTTCTTGCCTGTGTTCCCACACCAGATATCCTGTCGATATAGCTGTCCTCTCAAATTACATGCACATATTTTGTGGGTCTGACTCAGTGTTCATAGTGCTTCATAAAACTAGTTCCTGCATGAGCCTCTGAATGTGTATTTCTGGTGCCAACATATTAAAGAAATATTAACATGAACCAAGAAGGGCTACTAGTATGAAAGCTGTAAAGCCTAAATTATGAGAAGAGAGTCAGGTCACATTTAGACAGCACTATGAGAATCATCTCCATCAAGCCAGTTGTAGGAAAAAAAAATACATATATTTAGATTTAGTTGCCATGTAAATAGTTCAGTCATATGTTACTGGAAAGCAGAAAACCAACTTCCCTGACTGAAAACTCCTCCTTGCATTTATTTTTTGTGTATGCACGACGTGTAGTTAGTGCCATCTAGTGAGCAGAGGACTCTGTTCACTAGAAAGCCCCGCTGAAAGTTGACCCTAGCAAAGCTTTTCATCTGTTATCCACAGAGCCCTTGAGACCACAGAAGACAGTGGTGAAGATGAGGGATTACGTTTCCTCAATACAGAGTTGCACATACACTCTGAAACACTGCGGGATCCCTCTTATCAAGAACAATCAAAACAAGCATGTTGGAAAAACATTTTCATTTTATTTCCTGGGCTGTTCACTTTTTCCTGTGAAATCTGCTGTAAATCTTGCACACAACTTTTAAGACAGAACTGAAACTACCAGCTCCACAGAAATTGCTTCCAAAAGAGCCTGCCAAATTGTGCTAATTTGCCCAGTAGGCAACAACTGCTGAACCAAACTACTAAGGCCTTTGCTATACGGATCTATATCCTCAATTCTTCCACGCTACCCAGCTGGAGGTTTCTGTCCTGTTCTTGCTCACAGAATAGAAATGCACAGAAAAGTTAAAGAGAGGTGGTAAAACTGGAAAGATAAACCTGAGAAACAAATAATACCAGTCTTAAAATACATAAAAAATCTGCTTGGGGAAGTAGGGAGAAAGGAGGAATAATGTCCTCCAAGCCCAAGGAAAAGAAACTGTGAGCTTACATATCTGCAAGCACGTCTTGAAGATGAGACATGCCAAGCTTCTAATCATAAGGGTACTGATGCATTAAAAAAGCTGCCTAAGAGGCTGTACAATTTCCATAAATGATGGTCTTTAAAAAGAGCATAAGCAATTCCTTGTTATGCTTATTACAGTGCTGCCAGCTTGAGAACAAAAGAAAAAAAAAAAGCTGGCTTTCTGTAAGTTTGACAAGATGCGTGTCTGTATTGAGAATTGACAAAAATTGCGAAACTGATTTGTTTTGTGCAAGGTCAATGAATTGAATTTTATATCCTTTATATATTTTATTTCCTTTTATAAAGAGAATGTAAAAGAAGAAATTGTCTAAAATTATACCTAAAGTATTGTTGGGAAGGTCCTCTCAGTGGTCTGTCTGTCCATCAAAAATATGAAGTTTACATGTACGGGCAGCCTACAGTTATTAAGAAAAGCCTTCCAACGGCTCAGTCTGTGATTCAGCATTCTTTCTTTGCATGTTTTGAATTTTCATCTGTCTTAGCATTATCCAAACAACAACAATTAGCTGAAAAGTAAACTTGTAAATATCATTTAATGTAAAATAGATCCCACATGACCAGCCAAATGGCCCAAAATGATTCTGGTATCTATAGGCAGGATTATGTGAGAAGCAACTTTTGTTAGCTCCTGAATTCCAGCAAGATTTATGCTTTTGTGTTTTTAATCTCATACACTACTACTCCATGGTATATTGCCACAGGGAATCAAACTGTACAATTCCCCTCTGCACATGGGTGTATCAGCCAGCAGACTAGGAATTGCTCTCTGGGTTAACTCAAGACATAGATGGGAAAGCACAGTGAGTTTCCAGTTAGAGCCTAAGTGTGACAGTGTCCCAAACTGTGCACACCTGTTGGGCTCTGTGTCTCCTTTCTTCTTTTTCTTATTCTGGTCACAAGTTCATTGACTGCTAGTGGGCCATCATGTGCTCTCAATAACTGTGCCACGGGCATGCTCTTATTGGAGTATCTCAAATTTTCTTTGTCAGATTTTGTTTGAAAAAGTTGCAGAGATATTAACACAGGTAAGTCATGATATTAGTAATCCAGCAAAATAAGCTTAAAGAAAATTAAAGCAATTCCATTTACAGTGAGGAATCTGGAAGCCAAGCTTTTTTTGGAGGCACACTGAAGATACTTGCGTGCTATGCTTGGAAAAGGACCCTCTTGTGGCAAATGGAAGGTAACTAACTCACTCTGGATGGATCACGTATATTTTGACAGATCATTTTGCCATTTCAGGTTTTCTACAGGTCCTAACAAGTGAGAATTGTTTGTCTGCAGCTGCAGGCAGGAAACTATGCAAATGTAAAATAATTTATATATTTGATAATAAACATGTAAATTACTATGGAATATCTATGCTCTTATAGCATAGCTGAAAGGCCGCTAGAGCTTTGTCTGCTTAGGGAAATTTTACAATCCTAAATCTATCATCTCTCTTAGTCATAAAATGCCTTTTCATCTGGTATGTTATATGAAAAAAAATCTATATAAATCACAGAGTTATTAAATTTGATAAATGCAGAGTGTCCCCGATCAACAATCAAGAGTTGGTCAATCTCCATTTCTTCCTTTCCCTTCTCACTGCCCATGCACAGAAACACTTCTCTGAGGGGATAAAGAACAGAAGGAGAAAGCCTGGCTCCCACTCTAATGCTCACTAGGCTGAGAAGTGAGAAAGTGTTGCCATTCAAATCCCATTGACCTAGAGCTTAGCCAAACAGGATGGAGCATCTTTGTAAACGAAAAAACAGTGGGAACAATTTGCATTTATCAGTGCAGGCCATTAAAAATGTTTGTAGAAGCAGCTTCCATAGAGCAACAAAATCTGCCCTGAATATTCATGAAGAAACCAGATGCTACAGAAACAGCTTGCTTTCTTTCTAGACTGCAGGGCTGGTTTGTTCAGTTTCAAGAAAACAGACAGCTAAGGAGTGCTATTATAGCTCTGGGCTTTAAGCTACTGTTCATGTTGATGGCAATGGCCTACGCACCACATGGGTTGTGTGTGGCTCTATACACTCAGCAGAAATTAGACCTAGCATTTTAATCCTTGTTGCTTTATATTTTGGACCTATATTTGCACATTAATGTTAGATTTCTATGTTAATATTATGGGTTTTCTGTTATTACCTTCCATTAGAATATACTGAGTATGGAAAATGTATCTTTAATAACTGCTGGTCTCCAAACATTTACAGTGCTATAAGACACAAAACAGAGGCATTTATTTTTATTATTGTAATACATAAGGACAAATCTTAAATTATATCACCAATAGTAGCTAGGTTGCAATTGCTTTTTAAAGGGAGTTTTCCTGCTGTGCAATACTGAAGATAAATAAAAAGAAACAGGAGTAAGTTTTTCCTTTTCATTTTTCAATGGAATTGGCCACGTATTACATACCAACTGAGTATTAAAGACATACTTCTGACTACTAATAAAAGTACACTTTTTTTTTTTTTACATGCAGATATTTCAAGAGCTTGTGCATATCTGTATTCATTGATAGTCTGGTATTAAATAAAACAACTGTGTCCACATATGACATTTCTGAGTCTATGATGTATCTGTACAGAAAGAAAAGTACATTTTTAAGTAAAATGCCAATTTATTCTATGCTTACATGTTACATGTTTATGTAGCAGTGGATAGAATAAATCAGTAACTGTATTACAGAAATAGGAAATCTTCAGGTTTTCATATCAATAAAGACTTCAAGATCTTAAGAGAAAGGACTATGACTAGTGTGTTTATGTAAAATATATGTAAAATTTCTAATTTAAGTATTTTTACCACTAGCAGAGAAAGGAATTCAGACAATACTAACATCAAAACTGACTAAGACTGAGACAGCACCTCACCAGGGTGTATAAGTACCTCAAGGGAGGGAGCAAGGAGGATGGGGCCAGCCTGTTCTCAGTGGTGGCCAGAGATAGGAGTAGAGGCAATGGCCACAAATTGAGGCATCAAAAGTTCCACAGGAACTTGAGAAAGAATTTCTTAACAGTGAGGGTGACAGAGCCCTGGAACAGGCTGCCCAGAGAGGTGGTGGGGTCTCCTTCTCTGGAGATCTTCAAAACCCGCCTGGACACCACCCTGTGCTACATGCTCTAGGAGACCCTGTGTGTGCAGGGGGGTTGGACTAGATGACCTCTGGAGGACCCTTCCAAACCTAAGCATTCTGTGATTCTATGACAAAGGCATGCATATCAAGCATAAGATAAGCATATTAAGCATTTAAATGCATTTAATACAAGCATATTAAAAAGTCATAAATAGAAAGTTATGTGGTACTTCAGTAACAAATATTACTCTATTGCAAAAGTAGCATGCATAAGTTGTGACCAAACTGATTAATAAGATGTGATCTGTGATGTTACTGCTTATAGAGATGTGTCTTTGGGAAATACGAGCACACACTTGCACTTGCACTTTCTTGTAATGAGAAAGTATAAAAATAATGTGTAAATTGTCTTTGGATTTCTATTTTTACCTTTATGCTCTTTCAAATGTTAGACAGCCAAAATTGCTATGGTAGTAAAAGTTGATGCTGATGTACATGGTTATACAAATTATGTTGCTGTAGAAGCTGGCAATTCTCCTTTGAAAGTGTTAGTCTTCCGGTTCAGAAGGTAAAGCAGTAAATGCTCCTGCACTACTACTGCTATACTAGAAAATGTGCTGAATTCAACTCTAGTGAGAATGTGCAAGTGTAACTCTATTCTGGCTCAAGAATCAAAATCTACCCAAAAACCTGGCAAGTTGAGCAAGAAGTGGATGCTGTGGAATGCTCAGACCTCTGCTACCAATTGTTTCAACAGTAAGAAGGAAACTAAAGATGGAAAATGTGAAAAATTAAAGCCGATTGAAGAAGCATCTTGTCTTAGTTTTCTCCACAGGTCCTAGTGTGCTTCGTGGAAATGACAGCATGCAGCTACAAACAGATGATGAAAAGAAATAATTACAACAAATTACCACTCATGAAAACTGAAATGGAAGCCTTTGAGGAACAGCAGCAGCAACCAAGAGAACAGATGCATATGATCATGAGCAGATTTTAATATTTTTCTTTTTGAAAGAGTTGGCAAATGGGACCTCAAAAGAGAGGTGCATTTCTGGCTATTTCCATTTTACTACACTTCATACGAAAGGGGAAAAAAAAAAAAAAGGTACCATTTAACCCTAAACCAGAGATAGTAATTATGATGCCCTCAACAAAATAAGTCAACTATTGCAACAAATGGTTTGCAAGTGACAAACAAGAAACATATATCAGGTTCAATCACTAGAAACTGTCCATTCTCTTTAGCCCAAAATTTATTTCAAAATCAATGAAATCTTGGTCTGAATGTAAATAATGTGTTTTGCTCTGAAAACTCATAATTTTGGGCCTACAGTTTATTCAGGCTCCTAGGATAAGCCATAAAACATACTCAGTGTAATGATATTATTTTTTATTCATGTCACTCATTGCATATAAGAAATAAGGTCTCATAAACCAAATATGCAGGTGCTTTTGCCAGTAATATATCTTCTGTAATAAAATAATCTAATGTAAAGCATATCCCTGGGTAATTATCTGAACATAGCTGACTCAGTACTACTCTGAGATATTTTATTGATTGATGGAAGCAAGCCCTCTCAAGGATTTGTTCATATCCCCTTGACAAAATTTCTACAGCTGTGACTGGATAAGTACCTTCAAGACTTTTATCCTTGTGAGACAGAGTGAGTAGCAGCTATTGAAGTTTTATACTGCCAAAGGAGACAAGCTAATTTACTTTCTCCTCCTGCCCCCTCCTTTCATTTCTAATAGTGAGTTCATATGATTGCAAATGGTGAAATAAGCATGTCTAAGAACTACCATCTGCTAACTGAGGCTTTTTAACTGCACACCTGCCTTTGTTTTCTCCCATTTTTAGATTAATATTTTATTTCACTGTGAAGAAAGTTAAAAATGTCCCCATAACCAGTCATTCCATCTCACCTGTCAGGCAGTAACTTTTAAAGACAGTCTTTCTCAGTCATTCTCAAGCACAAGAACATGCCCCTTATACAATGCTAATCTAGCAACACCTTTTGCAGTGCTCATCTGGGAAGTTTAAACACTTTCTTTACAGCTTCTTTAAATCTCCTTTACTTAAGCCAAACAAAATGGATGTGGAAATGACTGCAGGAGTTTGAAGCTCAGAAAAGAACTCAGGCTTATTAAGCGCAGAGAACTAAACCAAACAGGTTGTAGTATTTCCCCATAGGGCAATAAAAAAGTTGTCTGAGTGACTTGCAACGTGAGATAGTCCAGAAGGATTTAAATTGGCATATATAAAGCCTGTCTACACAACATGTGCCTTATATGTTACCCATATTAGAGTTGTGAGCAGTTGTCTACACTGTAACCTAGTGGAATTTCAACCTCAAAACTGCAAAATTTGCTCTGCTGGAGATATATTTCAGACAATTCTGAAAAATATTCTGAGGTAACTGAACATGTTCTTCAAGTCTTTTGCATCACATACATTGCTATCCACAGTTCTCTAATGATGGTCTAGTCCTGATCATCCCAGGTGTAAAACGGATCTGCAATATCAATTTCACTGGGAGTAGAATTAAATGGTTGGATGTATTATCTCAGGTCAGAAACATTTTTTTCCTTTCATAATTTGATATTCTTAAATATAAGTCCAGTTAGTACTGACAATAATTTATAGTCTAAAATCTGTTTTCTAGTCTGGGAATAATTCAAATTAGGAGAACACACTTTCATATAATTTTTTATTCTTGACAGAAAGAAAAAGATTCTTGTAGGGGAAAACAAGATATGTATCTAAACTAGGTTTCCGAAATGAGACTCACAATATCTACATTTTTTAATTCTGAAAGCAGAAGTCTTGGAAAACTGCTAATATATGGGAGGGGTATTTATACAAAAGACGGGTCTGACTTCCAAAAGGATTCAGAGCAATATGGGAATGCACATTTAGTGCTCATCCCAACGACACTGGAGCATTTCTCTGAAAACACTGACTGAACAAGGTGATAATATCTCTTCATCTTCCAAATAAAAAAAAAATGACACACTACTTTGAAGGAGCTAAATGAGAAGTCTGCACTTGCATTGCTTTTCATGAGCAACTTTCCCTTCTTGCCAAGCACAGCTGAAACAGCAGAGGGAGCAAGTTTCATAGAGGTAGAAAGCTTTTATTGAAAACTCTCCAGTCTACTAATAGCACATTATCCTCTTAAGCAAGATGCAAAGAATAGAGAGCCAGATTGCCTGGAAAAGCCTAAGAAAACTCAGGTGCAGCAAAGCTCTTCAGTCTGTGGGGAAATGTTTTAACAAGGAGCCATGAGACAGCAAAAGAAGTTAGAACGTGCATCAGTCCAAATACAGCATTTTACACAGATAATTAAATAGAATTATCTATTTGATATCTAGATATCTATTTGATATCAATGTATCTGAACAGAAAAAAAAAAAAAGAAAAGACATACAAAATCCAGTTGTCTCTCTGATGCTTACCATTGGAAAAAGCTAAATCAGAACAAGAAATAACTTTCTCTAACAGTCCAGGAGCTGAAACAGCTCAGCTACTTTCTAAGACTAACCAAGCCTGGTTCTTTATTGTTTAAGATTCTGCAGTGATAAATAAATTCTTCACATCAGGCACAGATTTTACCAGGAATCACTGCCACCTGCTGTGAGGTTTTGCTGAGGTCCTGCTCCAAGGGCTTATCAGCACAACTGCTGCTCTGCTGCCAGTGGTGGTGATCTGCTTCAGAGTGATCCATAAATCCCTGGCGTCAGAGACAAGTCTTCCCAACACCACTAGTACAATTCTTCCTTATGGGTAAATTTTTAAACTTTCTAAACTGTTCAGACTGTTACTGGTTATCTGTTTTGTTTAAAATCTTGCCATTTTCATTGTAATTTGGTCTTTCCCCCACATTTTATTACAGATTGCAAACCACAAGCCCTCTTCCCCAAATCACAATCACTGAACTCTCTTCTGAATTAATGGAAAAGCATGTGTTTGGATCTTTTTCACTAAAAATAATTTATAAGCACTAAACAGAAAGTTTTTCTTACATAATACAGAAAACAATCTTATTTACTGTGACTAGGTGGCCAGAACTTTGCTTGACTTGCTAGATTGAAGTACCCTTGGGTGAAATTGTCTGTACATAGAAACATCTATTCATTTGCTTAACTGACTGCCTCACATAGATGCTTCAAAATTAAAACTTGATAGTATTTTCTATGGTTTCTCATCTCTTTTAGTGTTGCCTCTCTCATAATTCCTGACATACTATGAAAATGATTTGGAAGTGTCCACATAATTTGTATAAAGAAATGTTCCCTTGGCAGCAGATAGCAGGGAAATATGTCAGGGAAATGGTACATTGATGGTACTGTGAATACGGCAATGGAAGTTTTAGGATGTTTATCAGGAACCAACATGTTTTATAGGAAATAAAGGTGGAGAAAATCACCTGCAGCTTTGAAGGCAATTTACTGCTGGATTCAGTACTAAAACACTAATGCTCTGTGGTCAACAGTTAAAAGCTTCATTATTAAGCAATGTATTTAGTAGCTAAGTGTCAAGAAAAACCATTATAGACTTAGCAGCTTTGTGAATTTAGGGGAAAACAGTTAATTTTGTTATATTAATATTTCCATTTTTGACCATTTTTATTTCCAAATATTTAAACAAAGAGCTGAATTTTGTCAAGTCAGATGTATATTTTTTATATATTTTGTTATTTTTAAGTGAACCACAATTTTCTGAAGAAATTCATTCTGGTGCTTTTGCTCTGTCTCTAAGGACTGAGGGACTGTACTTTTTGCAGCTGATCTATTTGGTACCATAGTAGCAAAAATAAAGTTACATATATTTAGATTAGCATTCCTTATTGTCCTTACAGAACTTTATGCAGAACTAATGGGACTGCTAAACTAAGTATTTTTCTATTTCTGAAGTTCAGTCTGACGAAAAAAGAAATCCAGCAAACTCTCTGACAGTGTAACAGGAGATAGGGAGCACACACAGACTTGTGTCCGGGCACTATGCAAGACGAAAACATACATGAAAAGTGGCACACTCTGCCAAGCTTGCTAAGGAAACTTGTCCTCTATGATAAAGATCTTTAGAAACTAATCCCTAGGTGTAGGTAGCATGATTTTTAATCTGCTATCCAAAATCATAAATACACAGGAAGAGCAGCACCGTTTCTCTGCTCAGGCTACATAACTGCTGAGTTGTTACACTTGCCCACATGCCTGTTTAAAAGTTCGGGAAACTCTGAAATTAGGTTTTAAGGAATCAAGAGCAAATCCAAGTCATGGTTTCTTGGACTCTTTCCACAAACTACATCCTTCTACACTCTTCAAATATTCTCAGTTTTGGGACCATTTCTCTTTTTCTTTGGATAGTTGATACTTGCCTTGTTTCACTCCTTAGAGAGTTTTTCTCAAAGTTTGCTCAAATTGTTGGTACGATGGCAGTCTGCTGTGAGGAGGGCTCCAGTTCAGACCTGTTAGCGACTGAGCCTCCTCTCAGCACCCTATTCCAAAGAAAAGCTGCTCACACCAGGACAGCAGTTTCTGGGCAGTCTTGCAATAAGGCTTGTTCCAAAGCATTTGCCTTTTTTTTTTTTTTTTTCCCCTCAGAGAAAGTATATATAGTTCACAAATAGTATAAATTGTGCTAAATATCACAGAATTAGTACACAAGTCTGTGGATGAGCAGTGGACTAGACCATATATTTAACTGAAAGAAATATAGGCCTGCTTTCATAAACTCCACAAAGTGGTTTCTTCCTCTTCATGGTAAGTGGGGAGGCCACTGCAATTAGGGAGTTGGTACTTCGGCTGACCTTACTGCATAAACTTAGGAGATGTCAGATCACTTCACCTGCCCTTTTTATACTCATAGACATAGACTGTCTGGCACCCACACGTGCTATTGAAATGCAGCTGTGCCGTGCCTGGCTCACTCCTTGAAACAATTCTTTCCAACAGTTTCACATACCATGCAGGCCTAGCAGTTCAACTGCCATACTCCCAGAGACCACTAAATTTTTGGCATAAGATCTTCCTGTTTGGTTTTGTTCAAAGCTCTTTAAAGCAAACAGCTGGTGCAATGGCATTGCAGAGTTTCAGGGTTTCATCAGTGGTGCTTCCCCTGGCTTCTGTTTCTTTCCCTCTCCATCCAACCAGTTGGTTGGTATCCTTCAGCAGTCTGGAAATTAGCTTCCCTCTGAAATACATATTAATGTCATATATTAACTTTCATACCAGAAAGCAGATCCATGCCATACATCCAGCAGCTGAAGATATTTCACTCTTTCCAAATCTACCAGCAGACAGTTCAAGTCACCTTTGAAGGACTGATGTAAGTTATCAGACGGGTATTTCTATGTGAAATTACTGATCTACCTTCCTGACAATTATAATTCAGCTTGCTAATTGCTTAGCCTGAAGAGAAGCAATAAGTAGTTATCAGAGCATTAGCAGTTACTGTTCTACTCATCTCTCTCTGATGTTTCCTCTACAGAGTTAACACTCAGGAAACCCTTGTTTTGAAACACATGACCTTGGCCAGTCTGAATAAAATGAGTAAAACAGGCCGGAAAAGAGAACTTTTTAAGTTACTTTATCCACCCCAAGAAACCATGGCACTCAGGATAGACAAGACTTAGCCAAGCAGAGCAGAAAAAAAATGCAGTTCATGAGGTCAAGAATAAGTTGTTGGTGACCAAACAGACCTTTCATTATTGGAATGTGGGACCTAGCACATTTTTTTTTTTCCTGAACAGTTTTCTTTTCCAGAGCTGGGAAGTCCTGGTTTCCATCCCTCCCCTGTTAATGACTAAGACGCAGTGACTACGTTAAGCTGGTCAGAGGGAGGGAGGCAAGAAGAATGTGTGATGTCCCCCACAGAGATTCTTTTCACTGGACAATTTAAATGGGGCATGAAAGCAAGTCCTGTCCAGGTCAGCTTTAATAGGAAGGTGGATTCTAGCCAGGGATTGTGGTTACCCTCAAGACTTCATTTAAATATCTTGGTAGCACAAATATAAAATACCATTAACAGATTGCTTTATTTTTGCTTTCAAAGCCAAATCCCTTGTGTGCTTTGTGTTGTAGAGGAACAGCCAGGATATTGAGAATATTAGTTTTTATTAACAGAATCTCCACCAGTGAAAATCTGGAATACTGCCTGAGCCATAAATAAGAGCTAAGTACTTCTACTTCATTATTTTTAACTTTTTTTTTTCCTCCTCTTTTTCAACGTCCCCTTACTGTCATTCCTTCACATTCTTTCATTCCCGTCTGGAACTAGAACAATCTTAATTTTTCCCCTCTTAAAGAATTGCGGAGTTGCAACATAAGCATCTTCCTTTAACTCCTTAATACCTGCACCAGGTTATCTCTCTTTTCTTTCATTATTCTTTTTCTTTTTTCTTTTTTTTTTTTTTTTCCCTCCTCAAAATAGGCCAGTAAACTCACAAGGTGTACCAGGATAAAGGCTGTGTTTCAGACACTTATGTCAGATGTGTGTTCTAGCAGATCATTTTTGCACTAGGTCAGGTGTGGGCATGATTATATTACTCTCAAGTTTCCCAGGGCACACTATGAACTCTTTATGCTGGCTTTACGACTTTCGGTTGGTTTTACGCCAAATGCAGATCAAACATCTGATCCTCTGCAAAGTCTGAGTGGCAGAGACCTCAAAAAAAGCCTGCTGGGACAAAGTTAATCTTCCAGTATTTCTGGAGGGAAATCTTATCAGAAAAAGTGAATTTACAGTACATCAGTGCTTTATGTCCTGTGATGTTTTGGCTCAGGCCTTCTGAGCTAATGTTAAGCCAGCTCCTCTTCCTTGCTGAACCCAGGAGCACATACTTTTGTGTTCCATATTCAAAAGATAGTGTTTTAAGAGGTTCATATTTAGGCACTAAAGATGTTTCTAAATGCACCCTTTTACCATTGTCCCCTTTTACAAAACTTCTAGAACTGCTACATGGATTTTAACTTTTTCTTAAAAAAAAATCACTGTGAAAGTTTTGCTGTGTTGACCTTCCATACCCACTAACATACTGTGCTTTGCTTTGCAACAGAAACATTTGCAGGTGGAACCTGAATGCCTGGCAAAGTCCTGAAAACTACAGGAGATCACAGAGAAGATCAGACATCGGAGTTTTTGTCTGTTCCCTAGTTCTTCCCATTCAGTCTTCCATTTCCTTCATCACAGTGTCATGAAAAAAAGTCAGAAGGTCCCCTAAGCAGTTACCGTCAACACTGGTGGCCGCTTCTGCAAACAGTGTTAAAACAACAGCTCTTCAAGGAGAGACATCTACAGTGCCAGTTAAGTGGCTCTCTGTGTGTGGATGTCAAGATTCTCTCTGGGATATGGACATTTCCCAGCATTGTAAGAAGCACTTCATCATGAATGGCTGCTTTGGCAACTGCTTTGGCCTAGTTCAAGGAGGGTCAAAAGGGGTGGGAATCACCCCACCTACTTTCAGAGGTCTACAACCTGTAAATCTGTGCAGGATGGCAAGGCTTCTTTTATAGTCAAAGGACAAAAATGGGTGTTTCCAGTGCAATGTTCCTCCCACCCCAGTGTACATAGGTGTCTAAAATAGACCATGTGAGTCACACACTACAAATGCTTGTTTCTTTCCTTTGCTTAAAAAAGGAATCTCGACAACAGATGCTTAACTGTAAATGTCCAGTGTTCAACCACACGAAGCCCGGTCTGTCTGGACAAATGGGATTCATTAAGCTAGGTCAATTAAGCATCTCTGAAACAGGAGATAGCAAACAATGGTTAGACAAGAAGAAACTATATTAATAAATACTCAATGACTAAAAGCACATGCTGTCTGAATATGAATGATCTTCTTTTCTATCCTTTTTCTCCTCTGTTTCATTGAAGATGAATTTTGACTATTCATGTAAAATCACCCAGAGTCTGCACTGTCTTCTGCAAAAACACACAATTTGGGGAAAATGGAAGGCTTTAGCTTGGAAATCTACATAGTATTTGACAGGATGTCAGCTGACATCCTGTGGCAGGAGTAGGGAGGTGAAAGAAATCTTTAAATTAACATTTATGACACATGAGGTTTTGATCCTTTTATTTCCATTCACTTCTCCCTTAAAAGAACTGCAACCATTCTCTTTATTGCAAATTCCGGAATTGATTATTTGTATCGGACTTTAGGTTAGCTTAACCTTAATGAAAAGCAAAAAATCAGTGTTACTAGCTGACTGCATTCCTAGACATCCTACCTAACACCGAGAAGTTACCTGACATGTTTCAAAGTATCTGGGAGATAAGAACAGCTATCTCCACTTTACTCCAGGATCAAGTTTAAGAATCTGGTACTATGAGGCTTTTTGAAAAAACACCCACTTGTCACAAAAAGCTTTTTGCGTAGGACAAATGGTGCAGAGTATTCCCAGTGGGCCACATAATAGCCTCCTTTCATGTTTGTAAAGGAGATCATTGGCCTCTGTATTTTATTAACTACTTTCCAAAACCTCATGACTAAACATTTAAATAGACTAGCTAAATATTCTCACTATTCACTTAACACACAACCATCCTTCCTTTCCCCACATTTCAGCAATGTGTCATTGATTGAGAGGATTTCATAATAAAACACACAGTTGGTACATTCTTCATAACTCTATTGCCTGTTTATTGAATTAGCATGCCATGATCTGAGTCTAGTTTANAAAAAAAAAAAAAAAAAAAAAAAAAAAAAAAAGCAACTAAACCTCTCATACAAAATGGCCATCATCAATTGATTTTTCTACTTTTCTGTAAAGTGAAAGAGTCTACAAGCTGGCCTTTTCAAACACTTCTATATCTAGAGAGCAAAAGGCCCCATACTTTAAAAAAAAAAAAAAAAAAGAGTATCTTCTATGTGGGAAGTCACATCTACAGGCAATTGCTCTTTTTCATATCTTTCTGGAAAACTTGTATCACAAGAATTCTGTAATTGTTATTTTCTACAAAAATATTTTTTACATTTCCTTTGCCTATTACCTTTCATGACTCAGAATAGTGTGCTTCTATTTCAGCCAAAATGTTTTGTAAAAGATTAAGTAATAAAATAGAAAACAAGTTTTGATTAGCCAAAAAGTCTGTAAAAAGTACACTACTAATACAAGCTTAATTTTACTTATTAACTGGCATAGCTATTCATGTTAGTTATTAACTCTAAATTTTCAGCAGACATATTTTCAAGCAGACATACTTTCAAGCACCTTTTCAAGAGCACCTTTGAAACCTATTTCAAAATATCACTCCTCCAGGAAAAAGACAGCTAAAGACAGGAACACATAGAGACATGTATGCAGAATGCTCTAACTTCTTTACATCAAATTTCACATGATAAATGGAACTTGTATCTCTAGCAAGGCAAATACGTCTTATATAATCTTCAGTTCCAAATATATAAATAATAATGACACTAAAGTTAATGACACTAAAGAGGAATCGGAAATGAAAGAACAGCCAAAATGGCAAAATTAATTACTCCTTGAGGAAAAGAAACAAAAAATAAAAAAATTATAATAGACATTCAAACAAATACCAAAAAGTTAGTTAGTGAAAAAACTCTCTGGAAAAGTAGAAATAACAATTCAGTGAAATTAAAGGATAATCACTACGTGATTTCCACATCAAATGAATGTCTTCAGTGAAGACAATGATGTTGAACACAGCAGTAAGCAGTATAATCATAATCAAGGCAAAGCAACACCTAAGCAGCTTAATGAATTTGAGTCTACTCATAAATCATTTTTCATCTCAGAACTTTTAAAAATGGACATACGGTAACAGATCCAGGAAAGGTTCTTTAATGATTCTATTACTTTGGAAGAGCTGCAAGGTATGCTCACACAACTCCAAAATTTGTGCCCAGAACACAGAATAAAAAGTGACATGAAACTCTTTTTCCTTTCACACCTCAGGCTCCATATTAAGCTTAGGATAAAATTTGAAGGAAAGAATAATCAATACTTAACATGCCTTTACTAAAGGCAGGTCATGTCAAACTAACCTGATATTTTTCTTTGATAAGATAGCTCATTCTCCAGACAAAAGAACTGCACAGAGAAATTTGATTTTATCTGAACTTCAGCAGAACATTTGATAAGGTGTCACAATAGAAATTATTAGGTAAACTGGAAAAAAAGTAAGATTAGAAAAAGAATATGAAGGTGCTAACCAATATAACTATTGCAGAGGAAATGCCAATGAACTGTACTGAAAGGTGAGCCTCTAGCTGAAAACAGATTTTCTCTAACAGTTTTTTTCGTGGATTAGTCTTGGTATTCATCTTGTGTACTATTTTACTTTGTAATTTCACCCCTTAAAGGAGAATGTGTGCAAGAAGTTGGAAAATGTGAAGTTCTGATAAGGGTAAAGGGAGAAGGAAAGGAGTAACAGAGATGGAATGAATATGATAGTACAAAGTACAGGGTCCTGCAGTTAAGATGGGATTCATCTCACATAATTCATCTAAAAAACCCCAAGAATCTTAAGAGATGAGAAAATTCAAGTATTATGCTATATTACACAAGATATATTCAATTGAAACAGCAAAGAGTTAATTATGATTGTACAAGGCACTAGTCAGATCTCATTTGGGTAAATATACGTTGGTCCATAATCTGCAAGTATCTTTCAAGAAAAGGACACCTATATCAAAAGAGTCAACAGCAAGAACATAGCTGGTTAGTCATGGGAAAGAAACATGGAGGGAGCCACGTGAGTGTTTAAACAAATAATGTGGTTAAAACCTCCTGTGAGGTAGAAGGGCTATTTATACTTAATCTTTAAAATAATAATAAAAAAGCTATCCCCCTCCTCCAAGAACAGCAGGTTACAAACTTCCAATGAGTAGATTTAGGCTGGTGTCTTTTTCCAACCAGCACAGTGAGGTACTGGTATTACTGAAGGCAAGAAACCTCACTGTTTTCAGAAGTCAGTCTGATAGTTTTATGAAATAGATTATGTGATGTAAAAATGTAAACCTGTAAAAATGAGGCCGCACACAGGAACACCCTGCTAGTTTTACATTCACATTCAAAAATTCCTTTTGTAATAAGATGACATTTTTACTTTCCTGTAAACATAAAGATTCTTTCTCCTCTGAAACAGTGCACAAAAGGAAAAAATATGTATCATGATTCAAAGTTAAACAAATTAATATGGCATTTGTTTCATATCTCTCCAATATGTCAGAAATAAATGTTAACTTTGGGATAAGGTTACTGCATATCATTTCAAGAATTATTTTTCCTTCTTAAGGGAACAAAAGCTCAGGCAGATGCAAAAGCTACTAATTGTTGCAAACTATAAAAGGTAGCCTGGAATGACTGAGTAATACTGAGTTAGGTACAGGACAAAGACATAATGATTAATTTATTTTTTTCTTTTTTTTAATAAGACCGAATATGTTTTCTCTGCAGAATAGAGACACATATTCTAGAAACATAGCCCCTAACAAAGTTAAAAATCTGTCTGTGTTGAACTGATCTAGCATCCAATTGAAATAATTGTGATTCTGTGATTCTGGGTGCATATTAGATTTGGGTGACTATCTTACTGATTATACTTTTAGGTTAACTAAAATAAACGGTAAATCCTAAGAATTGTATACATAGCAGGCTTATTCCATTTCTTTACCCTAATATCAACAATCTGAAATTTCATAGGAATAGATATGACTCTCAGATACATGCTCAGATACAGCTGTGTTAAAAACAATAATCTTGACTTAAGTGTCTCTAAAAAAAATATATAAACGATAGTAGTAAAAGGCAAAAATTGGCAAAAAAAGAAGTGAGCAGGAGACCATATAGGTTTTTCCATCTATGTATACTGTGAGTCACTCTCTGTATTCTTAACCTTTTACCTACTTTAGTTATGTACTAACAGGAAAATCATAAAACTTCTTACATAAAAAAATGGGAACGGCATCTCCTTCTTCAAACTGAGCAACTTTTAAGTGATATTGCTATTCTTAATCTACCACCTGGTTATGTCCACTGCTGAGGATGACTCTGACAGGGTCCTATCATAGTCTGACTATGCTGCAGGTTGCGTCAACCCTAATGGTCAAGCAGATCTGTCTTAGAAAGGATTAACCATCTTATGGTTGTACCTCTGAAAGAATTAAGACTCAGTATGGCTAGTAAAAGAGACACAGGGAAGTTGCACAATCATCTGAACACCTGCTATGGAAGTAAAGCAGTAAGGTTGCTGAAGCTCCAGCTCCATTATAAGCAGACTGAAGAATTACTGTCATCTCCAAGCTATGAACTTCTCCAGTTGAACTTCTCTATGGCAAGTAGAGCACAGATCAGAGGCTTGGCAGTCCCCTACCCAATATTAATGCTCAGCTTGTTGTTGGACTGCTTGTTCTCCTTTTTCTGCGTAACTTCTCTTCTGGAGGAAACTCATGAAGGAAGAAGGAACTAGGATACATTATTTTTAGCTCAACTTGTGCATTTGGACAATTGCTGAAGGCATACACTTAGTTTTGGCTTTGAGATTTTTGCAGAATAGGCAAAAGTTTATTTGCCAGTTTATTTTCTTCTTCAGCGTGTAATTTGGTCTCTAATAAAACTAATGCTACTCTTATAAAACTAATACAAGAATTTAATGAAAAGGTGACTGTGACACGACAGACATTTGGTTTCCACATTAATATTTCAAATTCAACAGTTTCTGGAGACTTAGAATAATGTACATTATCTGCTTATAACCAATGGTATGGCAAAGAGCTTCTGCAGTTCTGCTGTTCTGGCAAACAATGAAAATAGAGCGTATGCATGAATACTGATTACAGTAATTCAAGTAGACCATTACCACAGAGAAGAAGGAACACCTCAGTCTTCTGGCATTAGGTCTACGCCATCAGAAATACACCAAATAAGAAATGCTAACACTCTCACTAAGACATTCTGATGACAGTGAAAGGAAAATTCTCCTGTCTATCACATTGTATACATTATAAAGTTCAGGCTTTCAATTATTACTTGAAATAAGAATAGTTGATGTCAAATGAATTACTGAAAGGTGTCATCAGATGATAACTGTTTTCAGTCAATGACAAACAGATGAATTCAAACGAGAAATCTGGATTCTCAGATTTTAGTCCACAAGCAGTATCTTAAGTCACACAACTTATAACAGATTATTGTACATCACTTTATCCTTTTCTTAAATTATCTTTTGATTTTCAATATTAAAAAAATAAATTGCAAATCACCTCTGTATTGCATCCTTCAAAAGCCATGCTTTTTTTTTTTCTTTTTAAAGATAAACTATTTTTTAAATGAAAGCTAGAGGCCATGCACTGCAAGATATTGCATCTGTAAAGATCCTGTTTTAGTGATTCTAGATGCCTGTACTATACCTGTAATACTATCATGGTATTACAGGTAATGCAATAACATTTCTGGTTTACATTCAGAAGAAGATTTTTAAACCCTAGACTAAAAATAACTGTCCTTTAGAGGATATCCTTGCCATGAAAAAAGCATAAAAAGAATGTGTCTATAGATAAAACAAACCAACTTTTCTACCACTTGAATGGCTTATTCCTGAATCTCAAACTGAATGACTACAAACTTTAACCATTCACTCAAGATTTTTCAGGCTAGATGGTTATTTTGTGATTGTGGTACATTTTCTTTAATGTTTTTAGACAGTGTTCAGAAAATAGTTTAAAAAGACCTTTTTCATGCACAATATTAATAAATAAAAAGTATCTAAAAATCCTATCAGTAAGAAACGTTAGCTTTTGCTATAGTATATGTACTTTAAATTTACGTTGTAGAGTAGGCTGCATGCTGATGTTAAAATGTTTCTTTTTTTAACATTTCAGTGAAATCTAAAATACACATTTCTGAAATTTGCATTACGGATTAAGGCAGTTAAATTCTCCAAAGACTCCATCTTCACTGTGCGTTTTCATTTCCCTCACAGCGTTTTTGTGCCAGTTGGATTACATAATTCATTATTCTTACTACGAAACTCAGCGCACTTTTCCAAGTCTCTTTTAGTGCGAGCAGAACTCAGCCTGCACTTCTTCCCACCAACTGAGAAGCAGCATTGCACCACATCTGAAGCTGAAAGCAACAAGATTCTCAGTTCTCAGGGACTTTAATAATCTGGAAAGAAACAAATCAGTCTGCCTGGAAATGATAAATCCTAAAGATCACTGGGGTGTAAGTTTGCAAAGAAACAGACTTGGAGTGGGAAATTATGAATGGAGAGGGAAAGAAGGAAGGATCTACTGCAAAAAACTTAGGAGGTTCTGACTTAGGAAGGTTCTTCCTTAGCAGCATCAACATGGAGCTCTGGATGAATACCTTCCTCATCTCAACAATGTGAATTACCCACAGAGACACTGCTACTATATCAAAGGCCAAGTACAAATGCATTCAATTCAGAAAAAGAAAAAAGAAAAAAAGAAAAAGCAGGCACAGAGCTAGCAAAAACTGGATTCAGATCCACATGGAGAAGAGAACTTATTTAATGACTATAAATGACAAAAACTATAAATGACCTAATGCCAATTAATGCTCTTTCCAACACTCTGGCAACACTTAACACCCCTGACTACAGATACCACAGCCCTAAACTGAAAGAGATGCAATAAAGAAGGTTTCTACACACTATTGGGCAGATCCAACAAATATAGGATAGAAAAATGTCACTTTCACCATAAGAGTTACCTTTTGAAAAATATCATAACAATCAAGTCATATATCCATTATGTGAACCAAGTGGCTAAGACTGAGTCAGAAGAAATAAACTACATTGCTCATAACTTCTACCGGTGTGGTGCACAGAGCAGGCACTCCTCTTTTGAACATTGAGTGCAAAAGTGTCAGTTTGGCTTCATAACAGAATGCCAGCTTTGCCACCCTATTTCTACATGTCTTTCACAGACTGGTGTACAAACACACACAAATAGATTAATGTTCCCTTTCTTCTAACTGTCACCATCACCATCCTCAAGGCATCTGGCAGTTCTACAAATATTCATGGATATTTGCAAGATACCTGTGAGATTTTTTATATCCCCATCTTACAAGCATCCCTAGTGCACAGAAGCAGAGAGATTCTGTGATGTATATTCCCTATAAATCCAGATACATCTTTCTTTGATTTTTTTTTTCTCTTTTGAACTTATGAACAGAAATCCCATTGACTCATAGTAAGTACACCGTGCTTAGCCCTTCTATATATCAGGCCCTAAATGTCTCAAAGCTGATTGAAGGTACAGTACAAAATCAGTGATCCGCAGCAAAGAGAACTCCATTTTTTTTTCTCAGGCAATTTGGAGCTGGATCCTCTACACTGGAGTCTACGGGAGCTTTGTTGTCAACTTCACGGACACCTGAAGCCTCTTTCAGCTTTGCAAAGGAAACACATGGCAGAAACCAACCCCAGGGCCAGGCCCCAGTACTACCTTAACAGGTTTATGAGTTTTCTTTCTCTCTGTAATTTCCCTGCTTCATTTACTGCACATCCTACATTTTCTGCAAAAGTCAAGCAGTGTCAATCCTCATCTTATGCACCAACAGATCCTGTAGGAATTCCTTCCCCCCAGCTAAGAAATATGTATGTTTACCATGTGTATACATAGTGGAAGTACAGTAAAATTGAGGCGGAACAGAATTCTAGCATTCCTAATTCTAAGTCCTGGTTTTGAAAGCTAAATATTTTAAACCATTTTTTTCTTCTTCTCCTTTGCACACTTGGTTATGTCCTGATGGGTGGAATTGATCTTTTTTGTCTATCATAGTACTGAATGCAGACAGTGCTTTCAGAGCAGCAATGCTGCGACACTGGCATCCTCAATTAGTCTCTTTTATGGCACTGTACTACAATTTTCAGGCAAATGATTTGCAAAATGGAATGATTTGCAAAGTGGGAAGGCAAGGGTTACGGCCATCATTGGCTTGCATTTTGAATAAAGTTAATATCAACCCAGAAACGTGTAGAGTTCAGCTCTAGTGTGGACTGACACATATTAAATGGAAATAAATCAGGAAGACAGAGAGTTGTCAAAAGGTATATTCCATGCAGCAGGACCAAAACCACTAAACAGTTTAGTCTCAGCAGATTTTGGCTACATATGGAAATAAAAAAAGAAAAAGGCAAAAAAAGCAAAAGTAAAAGGTATTTTCAATATCATTTAACTTAAAAATCAAGGTATGGAGCAGGTTAAATTTTGATATCTACATTCTGAGGTATTCTTCATTAAATTTTGAAACATGTTTTGAAGAATCTCAGTCAACTGCAGGGCAAAAGATAATTAGTTGTCTGTATAAATTAAGAGAATTATATATTTCTCTGATATTTAATTTTTAAATAACACAATAATATAACTGGAATAGCATCTAAAATGCACTTTTAAAATTAGCAGTTACAAGGTTTATATCACAGAAATGTCAAAATAAAGCAGTAATTTTAAAAGGACTAATCTACCTCAACCCATGGAGATGACGATACTTCGCACCCTGAACTCGTAAGATTTATACTTCTAATCTTGTTTCTCTCTTCTAGACCAGGACAAAGACTGAAAATACTCCAAAAGCAGAGCTTGGGTTTTTGTTTTGTTTTGTTTTTTAT
Organism: Eudromia elegans; assembly: GCA_003342815.1. Taxonomy (NCBI): domain Eukaryota; kingdom Metazoa; phylum Chordata; class Aves; order Tinamiformes; family Tinamidae; genus Eudromia; species Eudromia elegans. Next base: position 5,756,725 of record PTEX01000033.1, read on the forward strand.
TTGTTTGGTTTTTGTTTGTTTGTTTTTGTTTTTTTCCAGCAAAGAACAGTTCTCAAGATAAAGAGAAAAAAAAGTATGGATTTAGGGAAGCACATCACAGTCATCTTTGATGCTAGTTTGGTACAGGATTATCAGAGGTATGAAAGAAAATTTAAAAGATAAAATATTCAAATAATCCAAATCTGATATTTCAGAGGTGGCAATGGAAAGGAGAAAGTAAGAAAAGATCTTGATTTGAGATTATTCATTTACATTACCACCTAAACATTAATACTTTGGACCAACATGAAATTCCTTAATAGAAAAAAAAAAGAATAGATACGTTTGACTGATACATTTGTAGGGCAGTTATAGTAGAGTAACGGGTAACAGGTATGAAGGTTTTAATGAAATTTCTGAGGAGCCTTATCACCTTTTCCAAAATCTGAGATTTGTTACTAGCATGTGAATAGAGTTACAAACACAGGGAGGCATTAATTGTGGGATTTTTCCTATTAATAAACAATTTCATTGAATACAAATTAAATTTTTTTTCCTGCTCCCCAAGAAGCCTGTCTCATTAGAGAAACATGCCAAATAATTTTTTGCTCTTCTTTAATGCAAATAAATATGAACTCAGGCAGTTAAGTAAATCATAATCCCCAGGCCCCTTCCACTTCTCATACAGAACCATTTTCTGCTGGAAAACAAAAAATTATTCCATTCCTGGAAGTGAATCAGAAGGCAGACCCATCATTGAGTAGCCAGCATATGATTCAGCTTAGCTGTTCACAAAAGTTAAAAAGTCCAAAAGACACCAAAAAAAGGGTTCCTGTCTCATTTCAACTCTTCTGAAATGCCTTCTGAGCAGTTGTGTGAAGCGTGCCTGCTGCAAGAGGAGCACCTCTGATTTGAGAAGGCAGTGACTTTAGTGACAGCTGGCAAGCAGACACTCCCTCTATGGAGGGGCGGCTTTCATTCAACTATAAGGTAGGACGAGCATAAATTCCTGTAACTGGACTTGGAAAAAAAAAATCCATTATTAAAATACATAATAATTACACCCCCACACTGTATTTTTTAAGGAGAAAATAATTGTATATACTGTTTTCTAAAAAGAAAAATATCTGCTCATTATATAAGACAGTTCATAAGTACGCTGATTTTCACTTGTCTTTTATGATTATATGAGCAAGCATTGAATAAAAAGTAATAAACATTATAGCAAGTAGGAAAAAGACATTCCATTCAAGTCTTGGAAAATGATACAAAATGTTAAAATAGCACTAAATATTCCACTCATGTTAAATGTAGTGTTTGAATTGTAAAATGATTTTGCTGTACCTTCAAACGCTTTTAATATTCCTTCACATAATATATACATTCAGAAAACTGTTTCTGCTGCAATTCACTATATTTCCATGGGAATATATTGTAAATAGGATGGCTTGTCCCATTTATTAAGCCAACTGAAAGAGGTGCTACTTGTCTCCCAAATTAATCTCATGTTAAGATTTTTAATAGCTTTTAAATAAAATAATTTTCAATATTCCAGAGCAGCCTTTTAATACGGTTGCAGTTTGCAAAAGTACTTGAGGTTAACAAACGTCTGAGATGCAGAAAAGTGCTTTAAAATATAGTTGAAAACAAATACTTAATTTTCTTTAACCTGTTTAGAGGTTAAAATGGTACTCATCTAAGTATTCTGGGAATCCAGCTAATTAAAAAGTATAATAAAAAATTACAATAATGACCATCTTCCCTTAAGAACAAATTGTCACTGACAGCACAAAGCTCAGGCTGCATCTCACCCTCTTTGCTGCATTGCAAACAGTTTTTATCAAACATTTTTCTTCTTTAAGTATGTTTTGAACATACTAGCAGTCAAGTTTGGTTTTTGCTACCTTCCAAGATTTCCTCTAAATTGATACAGCTACTTTTATCGATTACTGAAAAAAAAATGCAGCTTTTACTTAATATAATTTACTTGAATATAATCCTACTTAAAGTCTAGCTTCCTCAGCAACCAATTGTACTGTTTGTCTTACTTCAAAAAACTGTGGAGATTTGAAGCATGGCTCATGAATGGCCAAAATAAACTTTGCTGATAACCCTCACCATGTGAATTGGGAATACCTCCACAATGGAGGAAGTTAGACAAAGTTCTGACATTTTCAAAGTAATCATTCCAACAAAGTGAGAGATGATCTAATCAGAGCTTGCCTGTTACATATCACTACAGGAAGGCCCATGTTTGGCTTGAGAAGGTAATATTGACAACTTGCACACAAAATCAACCAGTATGGTTCCCAGTTTCTATCTTAGACCTCATATCAGAAAGTGCAAGTATGAGTTCACTTTTGCCCACATACTTCTTTCATACCGTTAAATTAAACAATACTTGGTGGTAACGTGGAACAACTTATTTGTTTGCTTATCATTAATGATAGAATTTCACACCTAATCATCTTGTGAACTATAATCATCGTTCTACTGTTTTATCATTGACTACTACATCATCTTCTACACTATCCTCTTAAGCTTTAGCACAATTCAGTGTTGGGGATCTACAAGAGACTGCTGGCTCAATGCTACCTCAAAACGTACTTTTTTCCCCCCCATTTTACTCCAGACACATTTAATTAGGTTGCTTATACAAGCTCTGTAGTGGCTCACACCTCTTAAGCAGGTCTGTCCAAAAGACAAATACTACATCCCAACACTGCTTTGGAGGCTCCTAGGTGAGGTGGAGGATGCACAAACTCAGGTCTGTTGAAGGCAGTCATCACCTCTGAAGATCTGCATGCTGAGTAAGAGACAAAGCCCAGGCTCTCCCGCTTCCTGTCACTCGCATCTGCAGCTTGGTGGCAGAATCTCTTTCCTCTTTCTTAGATGCTGGTCATCGTGATGCACAACCTGTGACTGGCTGTACTTGGGAGTCTGATGTCAAGGAACCAGGAGACACACTGCTGGCACACAAGAGCCAAGCAAGTGTAGTTCTTTATAAGATCCCATTCTCAAGGAGTCCACTCCCAGAACCATCACCTTCTTGGGGCTTAATCTAAAGGCCACCTCATCACAGTCCTGCCTTTTACATAAATTGTCCACCCACCAGGACAGAAGAATCTGCAAGACCAAGCTCGTGCTCACATGCCTTACTAACAGGAGGAATACTAAATCTAAAATAGATAAAACAGATATAGCCAGAGATCACCTGAAAGAAAACGTCTTCTAAACTTACGCCTAAATTGTACTGCCATCCAACAACATGAATTAAAAAGCTAGTATTCTTTTAAAAAATATTCTAGAATACAAAACAGCCCAACCTTCTTTGAAACATAACAGCCAGAGTTTTTATTAAAATAGAAAACCTAAACAGCCTGTCCGAAAGACAAAAGTTCCTTCCTTCCTTTTAAAAGTGGTGTGCCAGTAATTACTTTTTGATACAGGATGCAACCTTTTTAAAATCGAAGTCTTAAGATCTGATGGTTGGTAATTCAGTGTAATATGGCTTGTTATGCAAGTTGATAACTGCATTTTACAAGCAGCTCACAGAAAGAAAAGTATGCATTTTAATAATACCAACTTAAATCACTTTGTAGTATAAATTAAATAAGAATACTTCTAATACTGTAGGACAGAGGGAGAGAAAAATGTAGCGGACAACACCGTCACCCAAACAGAAGTGCTGCTGATTGAGCTTTATTTTCTCTCAATAGTCCCATATATACAGCATACCTTGCAACTATAGCCTAAAAGATCTCCACAGAGTATGAGAGTATCAATTACTGTTCAGCTTTGTATTCCACCATGACTAATTTAATATATGCTAAAAGTAACCTCAAGCTATTATCAAGCATATAATCAACATATGTAAGATATTCTTTGAAACAGATTGATATACTCAAATTTACCTTGTATGTATGCACCTGCATTTAAGAACAACCAGTTGGGAACACTGCACCAAATATTTTTCTATTGTTTGACTTTGAACACTTTTTTATGTGACACATTTTTTTACTAAGGTTCCTGCTATTTGCTATCAATACCTTTTTTTGCAGGTTACAGACTGTTTTGTTACGTTTTTATATTTCCCTCTCTACCTCTAAGGATAGTAAACTGAAGAGTGTCATTGCCTGAAACCAGCTGTCCATCCATGTTCACATTAATTAACCATTAAAAAAAAAAAATCCATCTAAATGACTTGGTTAGAACATTTATGAGCCTGGCTGATGCCTAAAGTGTGCTTAAGGATCTTTCTGGGACCACAATAGCCAGTTTAGGACAAAAGGATGACAAGAATAGTTGTAATAACTTATAATGCAGACAATAGACTCTCAGAGCTAGGGCCTGGGTCCTGGCAGGATTTAATTTACCAGTATAGCCATATCCTAAGATTATTAAACTAATGACATTTCAATGCAAATGACTTATAGCATAAAGAAATAATAAGATCAAACTAACATAGCTGCTTCACTGAAAGCAGTGAAGGTCTTATTTTAACTCATGTAAATATTCTGGATTCATTTACCTGGGAATCTAATTAGGAACGAAACCTAATTAGCAAGGAAAACTTGCACTAGAGACATCCTGAACTTAAACTGAGTATAAGAAGTCAGCGGAAATCAAAAACAGCAGAGAACCTTATTCTTGGTCCTTCTGGTGTCAGAACAGGTTTTCAGCTTGTCTTCAAGCTCAGTGGTTTTCTCCACTGATTGCAGATCATCATTTTTTCCTTCATTATGACCATGTTCCAGTGGACTCAGACTAATCCTTCAGTTGTGAATCACTTATCAATGCCCTATATGTGATTCCTCATAAGCCTGTATATTATTTATTACCCATCAGAAAAGTAGTTCCAGGTGTTGAGTATTTTTTTTTAACAGTTTCCAAGAAATAGCACCAGGGCTATTTATTTTTGTATGAAGTCATTTTCTGGGTCAAGTTCAAAACATAAGTGCATTTCATAATTCTGCCCTAACATTATTAAAAATTTGATAAATTTGTTTCATATTTTCAAATTGATATTAGATTAAGAATGCAACTGCTTGTTAATTACCTCTGAGAGAATAAAAGGTTTATTTGCTTACTAAAGCAATTTAGATAATTAATTTTGATTAACTGCTTATCACGGATATTTCACCAACTTCTAAGACTCTGGAAGCACTAATTCCTTTTGTCTTCTTCATAGGTTAAAATATACTATTCTTGTGTGAAGTTAAAATACTTTAAAAATAAGACAATAATCCATTTAAATATAAAAAATACCAACAGTAAAATAATTCAATATGAAAATAGACATCAACAACTCATAGTCGCAATTCCAGCTGCATGTGTCCACCACAGATTGAGTTGAACAGTTGGATCACATCAGCCTGTCCCCCACTGTCCTCAAGTCTCTCACACAGAAGAGAGGAAAGTGATAGCACGGATGAAGCATTTGGGGGTCAGAAGCAGAGCAGAGCAGTAAAAATGATACTACCACCTTTGCATTTAGATGTAAATCATCTTACAGTAAAGAAAAAAGTAAAAGAGTGAACAGGGTTCTCAATATCACACACCTTTCAATTCCTTCATAAAGACAACATTATAGATTGTGGTGGTCATATATGTTGAAATTGAATGAAAAATAAACCTGTTGTAACTAACAGGTTTGGAACAAGTAATTGGCATATAAACATAAAACATAACATATAAAGTTATATTTTAGGTCAATATTTATGTTTCTCTAAACTTTAATTCTTGTTTCAAGTGGAAAATGTGGAGCAGAGAAACCATGACTAATTACAGATTCAAAAGAAAACATTATAAAAAAGTTAAGAATATCTAAGTCTATTCAGCAGTTTATACAAACTAAAATCATATTGGGGGAGACATCAACTTTTTAAATCAAGAATTTCTGTCTTTAGCAAAGACAAAATATATGCCTTTATTAAATAGCCCATTTGGACAGATACTGCTTAAGTCTCACGATACAACCAAGTAGCAGCTTTAGGACATCATGTTTTATGAGTTCCACTCTCAGGATCAAAACAGATATGGATCCTTTGAATAAAGCAGATCATTTCTCCTGGTAATGTAATTGTAGCAAACAAATGAAGCGAAAAACAGCAACAACAACAAAATACTGTAAAAAAACAGAATAGACCCTGGAGAGCTAACCTGCATGCATTAGTCAACTTCAATGCAGACAGAACCAAAATGAGTGTGACATGGCTCATCTGTATTTTAGATGATAGCTGGGGGTTTACAAGAAGTATGCAGTGATTGTAGGCCTGAATATTGAATATATTCTATATGCAGAAAGGCTGAATTATCGGATCAAAGAATTATCTGTGAGATCTCCAGGAAAAAAAGATTGTTAAAATGTAAACTGATATCTGTTTGTTCAAGAAGCATGCAATACGAACTCTCATCCCCTCTAAAATAGTCTGAAATGTATTTAGGCATTATCTTGAGTACCATTATCTGGCTATTCAGAGGATGATCCACCAGATGTCTGGTGAGAAGGACATTATAATCCTCAGGCCATACTGCAGATGGCAGGTTATGTGCAAATATAATGCATAGTAACTTGCAGATGTTGTTATATGGCAATCTGAATAAGAGTGATAGTTTACTCTGTTCATGCAATGGGCAGTAAGTTAAGGATGATATCCTGTTTTAAGAAGTACAGGAACTTCATGCTATCATGGTTGTCCAAGCTAGTATCTACACTGCATAATATGACTATCAAACTCTTAATAACATATTAGCTACACTTCTGTTATACGAATATCAGTTTTCTTTCCTTCTAAGTAAAACACACAGTATTTCTAAAATTAATCAATTAGTTTCTTTTTTTGTCTCTGGTAGACAAATTTAGCCTGTCTCCATTTTCAATCTCTAATATATAAAAAAGTGTTCAGAGACAAACTTTTCAACACTGTGCACTTTAATTTGGAGTAACTAGTAAGTCTTTCTTAATTTTCTGACCATTTTTAAACTCGATTTTGTTGATGTTTTAACTACAATACTCAGTATTATTTTTACAGTCATAAACATTTATTTAGATGTTTAGTAACTAAATAGTAATCTATTACCATCTAAGTAGTATCTAAATGAGTCTCTATTTAGACAGCTAATATGTAAATATTACATTTAATACTTTATCCAACAAAACCAAGATTTAAAAGGCAAGAAATTGGATTTATATGAAAAAAGGAAAAGGAGACTACATGATGGGTGATCTTAGATACAGGAGTACTGTCAAAATCAAGCATCCAAAAACTGTAATTGAAATCCTTAGAAACATGAAATGAAAAGCAAGTGACACAGCCTTCTCATACTTTTCTTTGTCATGGAAATTACCTCCTCCCTGCCTACCTTGTTTCTACTCTTCCCTCGGCATCTGCCTAGGACTATTGCTGGAAGCAACACACTGCTCGGAAAGGGACATTGGTTTGACAAAGTATGTCATTCTTACATACCTCTGTAATCATTTGTAGAATCATCTACACTCAACACTCAGTTTTAAGGATGGATTTAAACACAGTGTTTGTGCTTCAGTACACTGATGTTGACCTTTTCCTATTTTTGAGTCATGCAAAGCTGCCATATTGTTCTTTTTGAACAATGTAAAAAGAGTTCCAACTTTCCATTCCTTCTCCTTTGGGATTTCTCCCTCCTTCTCTTCTTGCATAGTTTCCTGCTCCCATATGCTTCTTTCAACTCCTCTTAGTTGTTGTCTGTACCTAATTATTTTCTTTCTGTCACTTCTATGCTCTAGCTTTTATACTTCTCTCATGATGTTTACTGTATGACAAACATTTCTGTAAGGTGAGCTCACACCATTTCCCTTGGAAAAATATAGTCCACCTTTCTTAGACAGGAATGTAACAATTTTGCAATAGAGAAACCGTTACGAGTTTAAAGCGGGGATTAGAAATTAATGAGAATACTCAATAAAAAGTTGCAGTATTTAGAATATTTTAAATTCAAGGCCCTTCCAATAATATTTGAATTACAGTAGGAACATATTTCAAAAGTTATGCAGAATATATTCCTTATTTGACAGATGAATTGCCTAAGTTCTAATACTGTTGGG